>KV005009.1:96049-141324 GCA_001598015.1 Dorcoceras hygrometricum
GACACATTTCTTCACAACGAACCTGCTGCTTCCAGCAGCAACAATAGTGAACGCCTTTTTAGATAAACCAAAACGGCGTTGCAGCGACTAACCCAAACGACGTCGCATAGCGCAAGTCAGCAGAGCTACCATCAGCTGGTTTCTCAAACCATCTGCTGATTAGAGTCACGAAAAGCAAGGATTCTTGCTGCTGGTCGCACGTGCAACTCCAAAACGCAGCGTTCCAACTAAATGAAACGGCGTCGCATAGAACACATCACTTAGCTTCCAACAGCTGAGCGCTAATACTAAAAGCGTTAACAAAACCAGCAGCTGATCTCTAAATACCAAAACGTCGTCGCTTCAACTAATCTAAACGGCGGCGTATTGCACTCGCTACAGGAACCAGCTGCTAACAGGTATCACCCAGCTGCTACTTCACCAAAACGTCATCGTTTCGATATCCTATACCGCTCTCCTGTTGAATCCACGTCAGCGTTGCTATCACCAGCTCTCCTCACAACGCTACGCTAGCAACCAACTGCTGACAGCCCATGCACACATCAAAACGACAAGGTATAATTTCCCCGCGATACAAAACGCGCTAAGCTGCCAGCAGCAAAGTTTACGTCAGCAGCTTCGAAACCCAACTAAGGCATGACGTCATCAGAGCTGTTATCAGCAGGTACCTCTAAACTCAAAAATCGAAAATCTCCAGAATTGTTCTAAGGAGTGAAATCGACCCGAAAAAACAACTCAATCTTCAAAACAGAGATCAAACCCACATAATCTCTTAATCAATCGATTAATTTCCACAATTAATCCTTAATACAAAAATCAGGTCTCACAGTACGGATATGATATTTAGTATGGAAAGGCATGGCAAGGATTGAAACGTGCAGCTGAGATTGTGTATGGTACATGGGAAAGCTCCGTGGCAATGCTTCCTAAATATATGGTTGCTCTGTCGAAGTATACCCAGGAACCATTATCGAGTGGAAGCACCTTCGACCAAATGAGCAACCGTATAAATATTTGAATTTTGTTTTTTGTGCCTTCAATCCATGCATTGACGGGTTTCAACATTGTCGTCATATAATCAGCGTAGATGGCACCCATTTATATACAAAAATATAGGCACAAATTACTTATTGTCGTTACGTTGGACGCCAATAACTAGGTTCTACCACTAGCATTCGCACTGGTTGATGAAGAAAATTATGAGTCCTGGCATTGGTTCCTACGTAACATTGTAGCCCATGTCACTAGAGGTCGCAGAGGAGTGTGTCTTATATCAGACAGACATATGGACATAACAAGTGCAGTGCAAGATCTCCCTGGCTTCCAGCCACCTCGAGGAGTTCATCGTTTCTGTTTGTGTCATGTGTGCTCCAATTTTAACAGCATATTCAAAAACACTCATTTGAAGGACTTATGCTGGGAAGCTGGGACACAACACCAAATTTCTAAATTCAATTATGGAGGCAATTAAGGCCATAATTTAGTTGCTTTAAACTATTTGTCAAACATACAGAAAGAAAAATGGTCCATGTGTCATGACGGTGGTTGGAGGCGAGGAGTAATGACCACAAATATGTCTGAGTGTATAAATGGTGTTCTGAAGGGTGCACGAAGACTACCTGTCACTGTAATAGTGGAGTTGACGTTTCAGCGTTGCCTCAAATATTATATTATGCGACGAACGAGGAGCGAGGCAATGCTAGAAAAGCGTGAACCATGGACTGACTATGCTTATCAGAAATTCGATATGTGGTCACGAAAGGTTGTTGACCATAGAGTTGTAAAATTTTATAATAGAGATATGACAGCATCTGTTGCCACAGGAGTGAGGCCAGGGCGTCAAAATCACATTCAAGCTGTGAACATCTCAACTCGCGACTGCACATGCGGAATATGGACTATAGTTGGAATTCCATGTTCACATGTCATATGTGCTACAAAGTGGTTTGGATTGGATCCTGCGCAGCTGGTACAACCTTGGTTCTCTGTAACGGAATATGTTAGCACATATGATGATAGATTCTATCCAGTCCATTGTGAGACCCTCAAGTTTAGGAAGATTAATTGAGTTAATTAATCAGATTTTTAGGAGTTTCAAAATTGAGGATTTTTGGTGAAGTCTGATTTGATTTTTTTTAGATTTCTCATAGAGCTGTTCAGATTTTAGTCGCTTGTTTCTATCGGGTGAAATCTGTTTGGAATTTGGATTTGTTTTGATGAATTGGCGGTACAAAACTGTTTCCCCTTAAGTATTCGGATGTGAGTACTTAGCGCTAGTGAGAGGTCTGCTGGTGTGAGAGGTCTGTTGGTGATAGAGATCTGCTAGTGAAAGATATCTGGTGGTCGATTTTGGCGCTAGAAGCTATGCGTCGCCGTTTCGTGATTTTCAGATGTCTCGCTAGTAGTAGGAATCTGTTAAGCGGCGTGATTAGATGTCGTGTTTTTGGAAGGGATCTGATGGTTAGCGTATTACAGATGTCAATGATTGGTCAACGATACTGTAGCGAGTGATCACTGATGCGAGTGATCGCTGGTGCGAGAGACAGCGATGAGGGGACACGTGTTAGTCAACTTTTTTGAGTTGACTGGAGATGTAGAGATCTGTTTGAGCAGCGATGAGCATTAGTAGTTGTTTCAGATGTGATCAATGCGACGTCGTTTTGATTAGTTAGCGGGAACCCTGATGCGTCGTCGTTTTGATTAGTTACGCTTGTGTTCAGCGTTAGCGCTTAGCGTCACCAGATGCGTGTGAGTGTTGGAGCATTTCAGATGTCTCTTATGCTACGTCGTTTGGATTAGTGAGTACGACGTCGTTTGATGTTTGCGTTAGAAGAGTGGAGAGATCTGTTTCGCAACGTCTGAACTGGATGTGCGTCGTTGCTGAGACCATAGGCGAGAGGCTTTTGCCTTAGTGAGAGAACTGAGCAGTACCAGAAGTTGGGTGGATGGAGGAATATGTTTAAGTTGTTGGCTGGTGTATATTTATGCTAAGTAGAGATTGAACACTTAGCCATTATTTCTCAACCCGACATTTCCTATCTCCCATTTCGAAACCCTCGTTCGATACTGTTCACCGTAACCTATTTCCCCGATTTCCCATCGATTTCCTTCATTGTTTTGAGCGAGATTGGTGGCGCTGAGTTCCCCTTGAGTTGCTCTTTCGATTGATACCAGTTAGAAGACTGGAGTCGTTGGAGTTGAGGATCGCAAAGTTGTTGTATTTTCGCTGCAGTGGAATCCGATAGTTCTTCAGCCTCATTCTCAACTAGTTTTAAGATGATTCTAGCTAGTTTAGCCTACATAGATTTGTAGAACCAGATTCGAGTTCTTGATCGTAGGCAGTGATGTTTGGAAGTTCAGATTTGAACTGTAATTGAGTTGATTTATGCGATGTTGTAACAGATTTGGGGTTCAGGATAGCTTCTGCCATGGTTGAGGAAGCCAGGAGAAAGCTGATTGTATAGGATGTGATTTGTCGTGCCTTGGAGAGATCAGTTAAGGTAGATTTAAGCAGCGAGGTACGAATTTGAGCTTGTAGTTCAGCATTGAGATAGTCATGGGAATGTATTGTGTGTGTGTTGTTTAGCTGTGCCTGGTGTTTTGTTTTGGGGGCAGAGCTGTGTGTATTCTGCATGACTATTGACTGAATTATCTGGTGTGTTACCTCCTGTAGTTTAAGCTGGTTGCAGTATGCCTGATGGTTTATCTATTGAGTTGATGTGCATGCGACTATTAGTGTGCCTTTGTTGTGATTACTGGCATTCTACGTACATGCATCATTTTGAGCATGATACTGCATCTGCATAGCATATTGAGCCATTGAACCCTTTGATAGCCGTGATATGTTGCTCTGTTGGAGCTCTTCTCTCGTGACGCGGTGCTGTGTTGCATAATCACGATTGAGTGCACTGGAGGGTGCGGTGAGCCGTTCTCATATCCCTCAGTTGCAGTGACCTGGATAGAGGTTGGCGGGTGGTTGTTCCCACCAGGAATTCCATGCGACCAGTCGGGTAGCGCCCGTTCGTGAGTCGACGATGAGCCACTCTATTTTCCACTGGGTGCGATCGGGTAGAACCCGAAGCTCGATGATGTGTCACAGTTGTTGTTTGCTGATCGTTTGGCCTTCCGATTGTTACCGATGTCCTTTGTACCGCTCATGCATAGGCACGACATGATACATTGCATGTTGTATCTAATTGCTGTATTATATTGCTCTTCGTACTGGGGTTTGACACCATGTCCCTCTGGGGCTGGTTGTTTTGTTTGCCTGTTTGTTGTTCAGGTTTCTCAGGTTATTCCACTGGTCTTGGAGTTGACCCAGCTGGAGATGCCCCAGAAGGTGTTTAGAGTGTTCCAGTTAGCGTATAGCATATATGTATCAGTACTGTTAGCCGGGTAATGCCCTGTGCTTTGTTGTAGTCAGTTGTTGTATTTGTTGACTGATACTTGTTAGATGCTGTTGTGGTGTATTATGACTTTTAGCTTTGCGCATCTTTATTAAACTGGGATATTTTGATATATCGTGGTATTTAAAAATTATGTTTTCTTCGTCAGGCCAAAAGCGAAAATTTTTAGCCACTTTTTAAGTGCTTCCGCGTTGTGTTTTGGATTTATTCTCTGTTTTGTGCACGAGGCCTGACATCCATGACAACAATATTGGGATGGATTTCGGCTACAACATAATACTGCTCGTCGGGAGAGGCGGCGAGTTGGTCGTGATTGCACAACATGCTACCGGAATGAGATGGATCAATCCTCAACAAGACAGAGATAAATTCGGAGGTGATGTATGAGTAATAATGACGTTCCATATGACATTTCTCATATACCTATAACTTGAATATTTTACAGTTACTCCCTATGTTAGTCATGTTAGGTAAAAAATCGACAGGCCATGCGAGATCCGGAGATGCAGAAGTTGCTAGACCATGCTACCGGAATGAGATGGATCAATCCTCAACAAGACAGAGATAAATTCGGAGGTGATGTATGAGTAATAATGACGTTCCATATGACATTTCTCATATACCTATAACTTGAATATTTTACAGTTACTCCCTATGTTAGTCATGTTAGGTAAAAAATCGACAGGCCATGCGAGATCCGGAGATGCAGAAGTTGCTAGACATATGAACCATCAAGTTGTAGTGTGCTGCAAATTATGTTAAGTAATCAACAACTAGTTTGTATTGTTGTGATTTGAGACATTTAATTTTGTAATTATAATGCAATATTTTTGTTGTTTATCAAATTAGTTACGTTTTTTGAACAAAACTAAGTGTGTTTGAATATGTTAGACGTATCAAAGGGTTAAATTTTACTGTATTAAAAACGAAACAAACATGTTAATACATACAAAAACATCAATGGTATAATGAACTAATAAATATACAAAAACATGCCGATGAAGTATAATGAACTAATACATATACAAAAACATCAATGGTGTTTGACAGTCCTACGACGATGGCGACGCCCCTGATCTTCATCTCCCTGGGGTGGATCTTGAGAAACATGTGGGACTAACCCACTATTCAGGTGGATCTTGAGCAACATGTGTGACTGACCCACTATCACCTGTAGCCATGTCACAAACTGGACTTTGATAGTGTTCAGGGTAGGGGATAGGTGACGTGTTCAATGGCGGCGCATCTGATCCATAAGTCCACAATATTCACTCTGTAATAGCTGAGTGAATACTACCACCAAATGATGTACTCATTCAATGATCAAATGACTGAAAAAATGGACGCTCTTGTGGAGTATAGAATAACGAATCGGTGGTAGGTCTAGGCGCACCCTCGCTCTGTGTCATCGTATGAAAGTGACACGTAGATGGACCAGCCTCATCATGAAATCGTTCTGATGAAGAAGGCTACAAATCAAAATGAATCGGCTGAGAAAATAAATAAAATGCGTGTACATCACCATATTGGTTGTGCCTGTAATTCAGAAATTTTAATTAAATAAATATATGTGTGGGAGAAGATAAAAAAATCATACCAAAAATTACGATAATCTGCATGGATGGTACTGTGGGAGGAGATAAAAAAAGCCGTGTGATACGACGATACCAACCAATATAGTATGTCGTCGTACTCAGTGTACCAGGTGTGGTGTACTCCCCATTAAAACTTCCACAAACTGACAGTGAAAATATGCCCAATCGAAGTTGTTCCGTCCTTGTCGTGTCAACTAGTGCAATTGATCGTTGCGGGGCTGCTGCGGGAGAATACCTTGTCGCATCCCAAACTATCAAATACATCTTTCCGGTTGATGCATCTCAATATCAAAATTAATCAACGTGCATGCCGACCGACAAAGATGAAAAAGTTGTCCGTGTAGAAAGACATTGAACTCCGGTGAGTCCATCTCGTAAACAATCCATTAAACTGTGGAAGAAATAACAAAATAATACTGAGTGATAATAAATTTTGTGTAAGAATTCATATCGCGCTGATGAATTATTAATTAGTTAGTAATTAAGGTTACATGTCCCTCTACCAACCTATCAACCATGTCTCTCATGGTACGTAAGGAATGACGTACGGTATGTGTCCACGAGAACACATGATTCCACCTATAATATGAATGATTTGTATTTTTAACATAATTCAAAAATGCAACAAAATAAATAGATATAATAAAAATATGCGCTGCGCCCTATGGTGGTAGACCCTGAAGTGCATCTGCAGCATCCTCCGACGCCGTCGAGCATTGTTGTTCTCTATGAACAAAGTACGGTGATCCTTGACTATATCCAAATCTGCAACAACAACGTAAAATTTACAAGTCATAAATAATATATCTAAGTTGATGAATACAACAGTGCAATCATACCAAAAGGAGGTGTACAGGTCCCAGGTCCACATATGTCCACCTTCTGTCCCATGCCAGTGCTGCATAACTCTCTGTACAGGTATGCAAGCACAGCAGAACCCCATCTATATGTATTTACCATATGAATATCTTATAAAACTTGTAAATACATAAGCTTAACAGCAGAACTCTGTGAGTCAGGAAACATGCAACCTCCAATAATAAGCAATGCAACACAACGAGAATATTGTGTCACTTGCTTCTCAGTGCTATAGTCGGTGATCACATGTTGCAAACAATGGTCTCTCAGAGCAGTAAAATACAAGTGGGCACCTTTAATACGGTTCGCTTCAAGAATGAAGCCCAACAAACGTGTACATCGCTGCAGTAACTCCGGTTTACTGTAAGATGTATCCCTACCGGTGACAGGAATTCCATCAATATGAGGACCATAATGCATTTGTTTAAGTTAATGGCATATTACGAACATATTTGAGGATATTAATCGATTTAATCTCGTAAGATTTTTTGAGCAGATTTGATTGGCATGAGGATTTAATCGAAGAATATGCCTTATGAATTATCGGGTATTCAGCCTAGGAATATTGGTCAAAGATGTTTGGGAGATCAGCTTTGGACGCGGGCAGATTTGATATATGAGCTTCGGATTTGATTTAAAAATCTATCGGGTGAGTATCGCTGAGTGAAGAGATAGCGTTAGTGTGAGCGCTAGACAGATCTGGTATATTGTTTATTGCTGGTGTCGAGATCTGCTCCTCGTGTGTTTGAGCGAGTTTCCTTGAGAGGGAAGTGAAACGATGTCGTTTTGGATTACCTGGGTATGCGTGGGTTGAGTATAAGTGATGCAATGTTGTTTGGTATATATTAGATTTGGCACTAGTTGAGTGAAATCTGTTCACTGGGTAGGAGCAGATGTGCGCGTCAACTTGGGGAAGTCATGCGTTGGTCAATGGTACTGTGTGGACCGGTCCGATTCGTGAGCTTGGTGTAGATCGGTACGGTTTGATGTTTTCAGACTTGACCAGATCCGGATGTTCACGAGCTGGCTTTTGTCACGAGGCTCTTAAGCGACGTCGTTTAGTGGTCGCGCGCTAGTACATTGTATAGAAGTCAGATCTGAGTTAGCGCTGAGATCTGATGTAGCGCTAAGATCTGAGAGTTGGTATCATCTTTAACCTGAGTAATTGACTTTCACTATAACTTTGACTGGAATAATTTTATATAAGTGTCGATTAACACTTAGATAATTGAGACCCGATATTTCTTATCTTCTTCCCGAGAGCTCCGAAACCCTTACTGTTCATTCGAACCCTTTATCCGTCGATTGCCGTTGATTTACGCCACCGTTTGGAGAAATATTGGTGGCGCTGAGCTTGTCTCCTTAAGATCTTTCGATTGATACCAGTTTGGAGACTTGGGTCGACATGTTGAGGGAGTGCGAAGTAGTTGCAGAGTTTGAATATCTTCGCGATTGTTGACCAGTAGTTCTTCCATTCTTTAGCAGCTTTGAGTAAGTGATTCCTTACCGACTTAAGCTTCGATTTTAAAGCTGGATAGTGCTCTGTAGATTTGAGGTAGCTGATGTAGGCTACGAAGCTTTAGACTATGATCTGGATGAGCTTTGTTGTGAGCTGATTATTAGATGTCTTTGCAGATTTGAGCGTGTAGGCATCTTCCGTTGAGTTTTTGAGGAGCTAGTGGAGTAGCAGATTTGAGCAGGCTATTGGAGCTGTGTTCTCGCGTGATCTGCTGAGGTATTTGAGGAAGTTGAGGTACGAATTGAGCTAGATTTAGCAGTTTTGATATCAGCCTTGGAATATTTCTTACGTGTGGAATTGCTGTGATCTGTGTGCTGGTATTGACTGCTTTTTTATGAGGTTCATTATGTGCTTTTATATGTCTGTGTGCGCGTGAGTTATATGCATTGATATAATCATGATTCTGATGTGCATTCATGCATACATATTGAGTCTGATCCTCTCGTGAACTGATTTCCTTGGTGCATTGTGATCGGCTGACTGAGCCGTCGTGCCTGAAAGGTCCAACGCTGTGCCTGAATACCACTGAACTGTGATGGTCGGTTGAGTCGTCGTACCTGAATATCAGAGGAAATTGATTCTGCACAGCTGAGTCGTTGTGCCTTGCCTACCGATGATTCTTGGTAGACCTCATGCATTGCACGTTTGGAATATTGCATGATATATTTGTTGCTTTTTAGATACTCTTCGTACTGAGGTTTGACCTCGTTATCTTTCCCTATTTTGGGCTGCTTTGGTCTGTGATTGGTGTCAGGCCTCGTGCTCTAAACAGAGTAAAAACACCAAAACACATGCGGAAGCTATCAAAAAGCGGGTAAAATTTTCGCTTTTGGCCTGACTAGTTTAAAACAATATAATTTAAAATAGCGCTACTCAAAATAGAATCCCAGTTTACTAAAATCACCACAACAATAACAGTATAGCATAAACCAGTATCAGATTCAAACAGTCAAATACACCAACGAAGCACAGGGCATCTCCCCGGCTAACTGGACCGATACATATAAATATGCTATACGCCACTGGAACACTCTAACCACCTCCTGGGGCACCACCAGCTGGACTAAAACCACGACCAGCTGTAAAACCTGAGTATCCTGAAAACAACACAACAAGGAAAACAACCAAGCCCCAGAGGGACATGGGGTCAAACCCCAGTACGGAGAGCAACTATAAAACAGCAGTAAACAGCATGAATAAAATGCAGATGCTATGCATGAGGAAAGAAACAACAGCTCAACGGGATCTGAAACAGAAAGTGTGGCCACGGTGAGTGTAGGACATGTGGGTGCTACCCACTCACCCCTACTCGCCAACCCTTACCAGATGCATCAACAACCCAACCTATGAACTGTGGTAGCTAGCCACTCGGCGCATAGGGGAAATGAGAGTACGGAATCACCGCTCGCCCTCGCATCCTGGTAAGCAAACAGAACAACAACAACGAAGCAATGGCTGCAAAAGCTGAACGGAGATGCAAATGCGTGTATGCAACATGCTGGAATAACAATCATATAAACATATGCGAAAAAATAATAACATCAGCACGTATACACCATATAACTAACAGCCAGATCTCACAAACAGCAACCTCAACAGGCAACAATTCACAGCAGCCAGCATATAGCCATCTCACATATTATTCAAGACATAACCTCGCTGTAATTACAAGCTCAATCTGTACCTTAAATCTTCTCAACAATTACCACAAAGAAATCCCGAGAAATCCGGTTAAAAACCTGCTACGAAGCATAATTCTCAGGGATGATATCAGAAGCCCACGGCTGGGAGCCACGCTCAACCAGCAACAATTCAATCCATACAACTAAACATGAAGCTAAAACAAAGGCTAATACTAAGATCTCATCGACAATTCGAAGTTCTACCTCAACGACACAACACACCGCCGAATGCAGCAACTTCGCGATCTCGCTCTAGCCAACAAACGCCCCCAAGAATGGTATAGGATGAAAGAGCTTCTCGAGAGGAGTTCAACGCTACCTCGCACGAACCAAACAACGGCCAGCAACGACGGGTACCAGTCGTGACATCTAAAACGCATCGTTGCAACTAATCAAAACGGCGTCGCACAGCTGACGTCATCAAATCTGGTCGATAACTCTCGCGCAATACCAGCTGCAAGCTACAGTAGCGCACCACCAGTCGCAAGCTACAGTAGAGCACTAATCTCTCGCAGCTGGACAACCAGTCGCAACATTCAAACGACGTCGCGCCAACTTATCGAAACGTTGTCGTTTTGCCCTCAATACACGAAATAAAGCAGCAGCTGGATACCAACGCTACCAGCTTTCACTTAACACAACGCATCCAGATTTCACTAAAACGACGGCGTTTAGGAATCTCGCGCTACCAAATCACGCTACGACTGGATTTCACCAAAACGACCAGCTCTCACCACTAAACCAGCTTTTACCCAAAATCTCAAAAATACGAAAATTTCCAAAATTGCTCTAAACATGAAATCTGACCCGAAAATGCAAACCAAACTTAAAAACAGAAACCTGAACCAGCAGAAATCTCCAAAAACCGATTAATTCCAACAAATTAATCTTAATCACATTTCAGGTCTCACATTTCTCCCCCACTAAAAAGGATTTCGTCCCCGAAATCAAGCAACAATTCTGGCACAACACACAGCAACAGCAAGATACAAACAGAACTCGTCCAACATAAGGCCAAAAGTTCAAGTAACTGAGCAAACATATAACAACAACTAGGGAAGAAACACAACCAAAAGCTACAAACTACAGGAATTTAGCTCAACAGCTACTCAAACAGATGCGGCCACTCGCACTGCATCTTTTCTTCCAGCTCCCAAGTAGCCTCTTCCCTTCCATGTTTGCTCCACTGCACCATCACCAATGGAATGGTCTTATTTCTCAGCCGTTTCTCTTTTCTGCCAAGGATCTGCAAAGGATATTCTTGATAACTCAACGACTGATCTAGCTCCACCTCGTCAGTTCCAAGCACATGAGACGGATCTGGCTCATACTTCCTCAACATGGAAACATGAAAGACGTCATGAAGAGAATACAACTCTAACTGCAACAACAGTCGATACGCTAAAGGGTCAATCCTCTCAACAATCTCATACGGTCCAACGTAACGAGGGGCTAACTTTCCCTTGCGTCCAAAGCGCATAACACTGCAAAACGGAGAAACTTTGAGAAATACATGATCACCAACCTGAAACTCAAGAGGTCGACGCCTCTTATTCGCATAACTGGCTTGGAGATCCTGAGCAGCTTTCATCCGCTGTCTAATAAGATCCACGTGATCTTTCATTTGCTGCACAAAATCAGGGGCAGATAGCTGCTTCCCCCCCACTTCTTCCCAACACACCGGCGATCTGCACTTTCTGCCATACAAAGCCTCAAAAGGCGCCATACCAATCGTCACTTGGTAACTGTTATTATACGAAAACTCAATCAAATACAACGCATCTTGCCAGCTACCTCCGAAATCCAACACAACAGCTGGCAACATATCCTCCAACGTCTGGATAGTTCGCTCAGATTGTCCATCTGTCTGGGGGTGATACGCGGTGCTCATAGCCAATCTGGTACCCAAAGCTGTTTGCAAACTCTTCCAAAACCTGGAAGTAAACCTCGGATCTCGGTCGGAAACGATCGAAACAGGCACACCATGCAGTCTAACAACAAAATCAACGTACAGATTTGCCATCTTCTTCAACGAAAAGGTCATTCCATATGCAGACTTCGACAGTCGATCTATAACCACCCAAATAGCATCGCATCCTCTGCTGGAATGAGGCAGATGCGTCACGAATCCCAATTCCATTGGGGCACTTCCAAACTCTGCAACAGACCACCAGGTCTCATCCTTTCGGCCTTAACCATCTGACAATTCAAACAACGAGCGACAAAACCAGCAACGTCACTCTTTAGGCCAGTCCACCAAAAGTGCGGCTTCAAAGCATGGTACATCTTCCGTGCACCAGGATGTACACTATGTCTGCTACAGTGCGCTTCCCAAAGGATATCCTCCTTCAAATCAATCAAATTTGGCACAACCAACCTGCCCCAGAAACGCAAACAACCATCGGAAGAGACAGAATAATCTTCAAGTTTGCCAGCCCTGACCTTCAACTTCAACTCGTGGATAGACGGATCAGTTCTCTGAGCTGCTCGAATGGTAGAAACAATCTGTGGCTCCACTTGGAAAGAAGAAACCACCACACAATCCTCAGCCGGGTAAAATCTCCAACCCGCAGTGTTAAGATGCTCCTGATCCTTAGAGATGTACAACGATGCAAGCATCTCACTAGCCTTCCTGCTCAAAGCATCGGCCACTACGTTCGACTTCCCAGGCTGGTACTTAATCTCGCAGTCAAAATCCTTTAGCAGCTCCATCCATCGACGTTGTCTCATGTTCAGGTCAGGCTACGAAAACAGATACTGCAGACTCTTGTGGTCGGAGTACACCACAAACTGCTCTCCATACAGGTAGTGACGCCAGATCTTTAACGCAAAGACCACCGCCGCTAACTCCAAATCATGGACTGGGTAACGA
The DNA here is from genome assembly GCA_001598015.1 of Dorcoceras hygrometricum. Lineage (NCBI taxonomy): Eukaryota > Viridiplantae > Streptophyta > Magnoliopsida > Lamiales > Gesneriaceae > Dorcoceras > Dorcoceras hygrometricum. The sequence goes on from KV005009.1 coordinate 108,982, forward strand.
GTCTCGTGCGGTTTCAACTTCCGCGAGGCATACGCAATGACTCGACCATTCTGCATCAACACACAACCCAATCCATTGAGCGAAGCGTTAGAACAAACAACGAAACCACCTGAACCGGATGGCAGAGCCAACACAGGCGCAGTAGTCAACTTTTCCTTGAGCAGTTGAAAAGCATTCTCACACTGCTCAGTCCAAACAAAACGCTTGTCCTTCTGAGTTAATTGAGTCATCTGCTTTGCTATACTTGAGAATCCCTCAATGAAGCGACGATAATAGCCAGCCAGACCCAAGAAACTACGAATCTCGGAAACATTCCTGGGACGCTCCCAGTTCAGAACGGCATAAACCTTGCTAGGATCTACAGAAATCCCCTCGGCTGAAATCACATGTCCCAAGAATACGACGCGATCCAACCAGAATTCACACTTGGAAAACTTTGCATACAACTGCTGGTCTCTCAGCGTCTGAAGGACAATACGCAAATGCTCCTTGTGCTCCAAAGGAGTCTTCGAATAGACTAAGATGTCGTCGATGAACACGATCACAAACATATCGATAAATTCGCGGAAAACTCGGTTCATCAAATCCATAAAGACTGTAGGGGCATTAGTCAAACCAAACGGCATCACCAAAAACTCGAAATGCCCGTACCTGGTACGAAAAGCAGTTTTCGCGACATCTTGTTCTCTCACTCTCAGCTGATGGTACCCGGAACGAAGATCAATCTTTGAATACACCGCAGAACCTTGCAACTGATCAAACAGATCATCGATTCTCGGCAACGGGTACTTGTTCTTCACAGTGGCTTTGTTCAACTGACGGAAATCAATGCACATCCGCATTGAGCCATCCTTATTCCTCACAAACAAGATGGGCGCTCCCCATGGCGACATACTAGGTCGGATAAAACCTTTCTCTAGCAAATCATATAACTGAACCTTGAGTTCTCTCAACTCCGCAGGCACTAGACGATATGGTGCACGTGAAATCGAAGCTGTTCCAGGCACCAGCTCTATGCTGAAATCAATCTCCCGCCTCAGAGGAAAACCAGGAACCTCCTCCGGAAACACATCGGGAAAGTGCCGCACTACGGGAACGCTGAGCTGAGCACGGGAAAAAGAGACGTGTCCAACGCGTAGATCATAAAGCCAGCATTCCCCAAAGCAACAACTAAACATCTCCATATCTGAGATCAACGGGATCTTGGATCTAGAATCCTGGCCGTAGAAGTCCCACTTCTCGCCAGACTAAAGGCCTAAAGTGCACAATCCCCTCACCAAACCGTAACACGTCATCCAACAAAACCTCCTGGGAGAACAAGCTCACACCGCCAGGGGTAGACACAGAAACAGCATCGTGCAACGAAATGGTACACAGACCATGCTCAACAACAAACGAATAAGAAATAAACGAATGCGATGCACCGGTGTCAAACAACACACGCGCAGGAAAGTCAAAGACAAGGCAAGTACCTGCGATCACCCGACTCGGTGTCTCCTCGGCCTGCTCCCTAGTGATGGCGTTAACCTGAGCATGCTGTGGTCCTGAAAAGAAAGGCTGAGACGACTGTCCGAACCACGACGGACCAAGCTGCTAAAAAGGCCTAAACTGAGGCTCACCCAAACGGGGCTGTGGACACTGAGGGGAACGACCCCTAGACTGACCTCCACGACCCTGAGGCTGGGCCGCGGTCTGCTGTGATCCAGCTGACGGACACACTCTCACAAAAGGCCCATATTGACCACAAAGGTTGCAGGAACCCTGCACACCTACACACTGAGTGGAAGGATGCTTTCCACCGCAAAAGCCGCAAAACTCAGTCTGAGATCCACTGCTACTCAAACTGCCTAAACCAGAAGAGCCAGAACCCGACTTCTTCTTGAACTGCTGACCGCGGGGTCAAAACCTCTGACGTCCAAACTGCTGAGCCACCTGCTGCTGATGCTGCGACTGATGGGCTGACTGGTAGGACTGGGAAGACTGCGCTCCCTGAATAGAAGGACGACTAACCTGCACCGCCTGCTGCCTGCGAGCACGACGACTCTACAAACCCTCCTCAATATCAATGGCAGTGTCAACTGCTTCCGCATAGCTCTTGGGTTTACTGGTCAACACCATCTGATACAACTCTTCATTCAAGCCCTCAATAAATCGAGTCCGCTTGGCCCTCTCACGGCCAGAAACATGGGGAACGTATGCCAACAAAGAAAAAAACTTCCTAGCATACTCCCGAACAGTCATCGAACCCTGCTCCCGATGATCGAACTCCCGCTCCCGGGCGTTCACATAAGACTCGGGTACATACTCCTGACGGAAGGTCTCGCAAAAACTGTCCCAAGAGATCCCAACACCGGTCTCTAACAAGGTACTCGAAGCGCCTCGCCACCAACGCTCCGCCGCCTTCCTAAGCAAGAGGGTCGCTAAACTCAGCCGAAGATCATCATCATACTGCACCCGATCGAAAAGACCAATGATATTACGGAGCCAAGAGTCTGCATCCTCACTGGACTCGTCACCAATAAATACTGGAGGGTTCATCCGTTGAAACCGAGCTATAACAACATCCATCCGCTCCACCGGGGGAGGCAAGTCACCAACTTCCTCCTCCTCCTCGTGCCTACTACGAGAACGGCTAGGAGCGCTACGCCGATCCTCATTCTGTCCTGCTGATTCCTCAAACTGCCCCCTACCTCTACCACGACGTCTAGGCGGCATCTACGAAAACACTCAACAGGATCAAGCAAAACAGAACAGATACAGCATAGATAACACAACAAGATGCAGCACATAATCACATAGTCAAGTACATGCAACACACGACACTGTGCCTAGACTCAAGTGTGATCAAGGAAATTGAGCTTATCCCAGCTGAAGCTCTGATACCAAAAATGTCAGGCCTCGTGCTCTAAACAGAGTAAAAACAGAAAAACACATGCGGAAGCTATCAAAAAGCGGGTAAAATTTTCGCTTTTGGCCTGACTAGTTTAAAACAATATAATTTAAAATAGCGCGATACTCAAAATAGAATCCCAGTTTACTAAAATCACCACAACAATAACAGTATAGAATAAACCACTATCAGACTCAAACAGTCAAATACATCAACGAAGCACAGGGCATCTCCCCGGCTAACTGGACCGATACATATAAATATGCTATACGCCACTAGGATACTCTAACCACCTCCTGGGGCACCACCAGTTGGACTAAAACCACGACCAGCTGTAAAACCTGGGTATCCTGAAAACAACACAACAAGGAAAACAACCAAGCCCCAGAGGGACATGGGGTCAAACCCCAGTACGGAGAGCAACTATAAAACAGCAGTAAACAGCATGAATAAAATGCAGATGCTATGCATGAGGAAAGAAACAACATCTCAACGAGATCTGCAACAGAATGTGTGGCCACGGTGAGTGTAGGACATGTGGGTGCTACCCACTTACCCCTACTTGCCCACCCTTACCAGATGCATCAACAACCCAACCTATGAACTGTGGTAGCTAGCCACTCGGCGCATAGGGGAAATGAGAGTGCGGAATCACCGCTCGCCCTCACATCCTGGTAAGCAAACAGAACAACAACAACGAAGCAAGGGCTGCAAAAGCTGAACGGAGATGCAAATGCGTGTATGCAACATGCTGGAATAACAAGCATATAAACATATACGAAACAATAATAACATCAGCACGTATACACCATATAACTAACAGCCAGATCTCACAAACAGCAACCTCAACAGGCAACAATTCACAGCAGCCAGCATATAGCCATCTCACATATTATTCAAGCCATAACCTTGCTGTAATTAAAAGCTCAATCCGTACCTTAAATCTGCTCAACAATTACCACAAAGAAATCCCGAGAAATCCGGTTAAAAACCTGCTAAACAACGAAGCATAATTCTCAGGGATGCTATCAGAAGCCCACGGCTGGGAGCCATGCTCAACCAGCAACAATTCAATCCATACAACTAAACAGGAAGCTAAAACAAAGGCTAATACTAAGATCTCATCAACAATTCGAAGTTCTACCTCAACGACACAACACACGGCCGAAGGCAGCAACTTCGCGATCTCGCTCTAGCCAACAACCGCCCCCAAGAATGGTATAGGATGAAAGAGCTTCTCGAGAGGAGTTCAACGCTACCTCGGACGAACCAAACAACGGCCAGCAAGGATGGGAATTCACCGGAAAAGCTCACGGTAAACAGTGCTCTAGGGTTCGAGAAACAGAGAACGAATGTCGGGGAAAATATTCTAAGTATGGGATCTGATATCTCAATCAAATACCAAGTCTTCCTATATATAAATCTCGTAGCCGCTGAAATCTGTTTTAAAAATCCACCGACATAACCAGCAGGTACCAACAACCAGCAGATGCAAAGAACCAACTGTTGAATCCTCAAACCACGCAAATCAAAACGATGTCGCAGCGACTTAACAACGACGTCGCAGCACTTACGTCATCAAATCTGCCACCAGCTGGTTGCCTAAAAGCATCGGCTTGTTTCTCTCACGTAAAATCCTTGCAAAAGCTGGTACCAGTCGCGACATCTAAAACGCAGCGTTACAACTAATAAAAACGGCGTCGCACAGCTGACATCATCAAATCTGGTCGATAACTCTCGCGCAATACCAGCTGCAAGCTACAGTAGCGCACCACCAGTCACAAGCTACAGTAGAGCACAAATCTCTCGCAGCTGGACAACCAGTCGCAACATCCAAACGACGTCGCGCCAACTTATCAAAACGCTGTCGTTTTGCCCTCAATACACGAAATAAAGCAGCAGCTCGATACCAACGTTACCAGCTTTCACTTAACACAACGCATCCAGATTTCACTAAAACGACGGCGTTTAGGAATCTCACGCTACCAAAACACGCTATGACTGGATTTCACCAAAACGACCAGCTCTCACCACTAAACCAGCTTTTAACCAAAATCTCAAAAATACGAAAATTTCCAGAATTGCTCTAAACATGAAATCTGACCCGAAAATGCAAACCAAACTTACAAACAGAAACCTGAACCAGCAGAAATCTCCAAAAACCGATTAATTCCAACAAATTAATCTTAATCACATTTTAGGTCTCACAATTGGCTTTTGCATGATCTTCAGGTAATCCAGCTGGACCGAGTGGAGCGTCAGCTGGTAGATCCCCGTTCTAAGTCCCAGTTATATGTATTATGTATTGAACCAGGGGATTCCCTGCGTGAATATTGTATTTGGGGATCAGTATTTGATGCATATTTATTTATGTTTGATGATTATTGGATTTTTGAGTTAAAATCCTTATTTTGAGTATTCTTGTATTTTTATTTTGGTTCAAGACCAAAACGAAATTTTTTAGCCCATATTTTAAATGCTTCCATTATGATTAATTGAGTAATTAATCTGTGATTAGCGCATAGGGCCTGTCATTTTGGTATCAGAGCTTAAACTGGGATAATAGCGCACAGGGCCTGACATTTTGGTATCAGAGCTTAAACTGGGATAAGCTCGATTTTTTTTCCATCACACTCGAGTCTAGGCACAGAGTTTGAGCTTTTGCTTGTGATTGACTCTGTCATTTCTATGATGTTGATATCTGCCTCTGTGTTATATCTGTTGGTTCTTACCTTGAGTTTTGATAGATGCCGTCGAGGAGAGGTAGAGGTAAAATCGCTAGGTTGACTAGTGAGGAGTCTAGGGCTCTCGAGAGTGATGAGGATGTTGAGCAGCAGAGTATACCTTTGCGTCGTCGTTTTGGACAGACAGAGGTAGAAGATGTGACTAGACAGATTGGCTAGATGGAGTTAGTTCTGGCTAGGTTCCAGAGGATGAATCCCCCTACGTTCACTGGCGCAGAGAGTGGTCTGATGGCTGAAAGCTGGTTGGAACATATGGAGGAATTTTTTGACACGGTGGAGTGCACCTAGGAGAAGAGACAGAAGTTGGTTGTCTTGAATTTGAGGGATCATGCTCAACGCTGGTGGAAAGGTACTTCCCGAGTCATGAGATAGAGTGGGACTTCGATTTTTTGGGAGAGCTTCTGTGCAGCTTTTCGACATGAGTATACCCCCGAGTCCTACTACAATAACCGAGAGCGGGAGTTCGATAATCTGAAGCAAGGGAACATGAGAGTAGCTGAGTATGCTAGACAGTTTTCTTCACTTCTGTCGTATGTTCCCCATGTTTCTAGCCAGGAGAGGACGAAGAGGAACAATTTTCTGATAGGTTCGAGGCCTTATTTGTTGTCGTATGTTCCCCATGTTTCTAGCCAGGAGAGGACGAAGAGGAACAATTTTCTGATAGGTTCGAGGCCTTATTTGTTCCGTATGGTGTTAGCTGGTTCTCCTACGACGTATGCTGAGGCAGTGGTAGAGCGATGGACATTGAGGAGAGTCTATTTAAAGCACAGAATCAGGTTCAGCTGACAGCTGGACGCACTTTTGAGACGATCGAATTCGAGTTCTTCTGGTTCTGTTATCTCTGGTGGTAGTGGCTCCGGAGGTGTGTCGTGTGGTCAGTGTGGAGGTCGTCATATGACTTCACAGTGCCGTGGAGTTCAGGGTCTTTGTCATAATTGTGGGCAGCCTGGACATTTCTCTAGGGTGTGTCTGAGGGGAGCACAACCTTTGAATCAGTCGCAGCAAGGTTCAGCTGGTGGTTCTTCGTAGAGACCGCAACCTTTTGCTCAGTCCCAACGATCAGGATTCCAACCACGAGAATCGTCTAGGTTCGGAGGATATTCTAGACCTCAGTTTTTTCGGGACCGCAGCAAGCTCAGGTGAATGCCTTGACGAGAGAGCAAGCTGATGATATGCATGGAGGAGTGATTGAAGGTATTTGTGCTATCTTTGATTTTCCTGCACGAGTTTTTTTTGATACTGGAGCATCACACTCTTTCATATCTAATTTGTTTGTGCATGAGTGTGGGTTGAGTGTTACCCCACTGTGTGATGTTGTATCTGTATCTACTCCTGCTGGTGTGTGGTTGATGTCCTGTGAAGTGGTTTTGGATTGTCTGTTAGATTTAATGAGAATGTGTTGGTGACTAACTTGATTGTCTTGAAGATTAGAGATTTTGATTGTATCTTGGGGATGGACGTGCTGTCCCTGGTGTGTGGTTGATGTCCTGTGAAGTGGTTTTGGATTGTCTGTTAGATTTAATGAGAATGTGTTGGTGACTAACTTGATTGTCTTGAAGATTAGAGATTTTGATTGTATCTTGGGGATGGACGTGCTGTCCAATTATAGAGCGACTGTAGATTGTTTCCATGGTGTGGTGAGGATTAGACTTCAAGTTGGGAAGAAGTGGGATTTCTACGGTGCTGATTCACGATCGAAGATCCCACTAGTGTCTGCCATGAAGATGTTTAGCCTGTTGTCTCTAGAGAATTCAGGGTTTATGATTTATGCCCTTGACGTTTCTCAAGAATCGCGGATAGAGTTGAGTGATGTCCCGATTGCTCGAGAGTTCCCAGATGTTTTTCTGGATGACATTCCTGGATTCCCTCCTAGACGAGATATTTACTTCAGTATAGAATTGTGCCAGAACAGCCCCGATTTCGAGATCCCCATACCGATTGGCGCCAGCTGAGTTGAAGGAGCTCAAGGATCAGTTGCGTGATATTTTGGAGAAGGGATTCATAAGGCCGAGTATGTCGCCTTGGGGAGCTCCGATTCTCTTCGTGAAGAAGAAATATGGATCTATGATGATGTGTATGGATTTTCGGCAGTTGAATAAATTGATGATCAAGAATAAGTATCCTTTTCCAAGGATTGATGACTTGTTTGATCAGCTGCAGGGATTGGCAGTGTACTATAAGATTGATCTGCGATCTGGTTATCATCAGTTGCGGATTAGAGACGCTGATGTGGCGAAGACGGCTTTTAGGACAAGATACGGGCATTATGAGTTTCTGGTGATGCCTTTTGGATTGAAGAATGCTCCTGCTGTCTTCATGGATTTGATGAAGTGTCTTTTAGTGAGTACATTGATCATTTTGTGATTGCCTTCATAGATGATGTCTTGGTCTATTCAAGGAATTTCAGAGAGCATAACTAACATTTGAGATTGGTGCTACAGAAACTGAGAGACTCACAGCTGTATGCGAGTTTTAGCAAGTGTGAATTCTGGCTGGATAAGATAATCTTTTTGGGTCATGTCATATCTGCAGAAGGTATTTCGGTGGATCCTAGTAAGGTCGAAGCAGTTCTTAACTTGGAGAGACCTAGGAACATTTCGGAGATCCTTATTTTGTTAGGTTTGCTGGCTATTACAGACGTTTAATTGAGGGTTTTTCTTCTATAGCTAAGCCGATGACGCAGTTGACCCAGAAGGATAGAAGATTTCTGTGGACAGATGAATGTGAGTCGAGTTTCCAGTTGCTTAAGGAGAATCTGACTACTGCTCCTGTGTTGGCTTTGCCTCTGGGTTCTGGATGTTTTGTTGTTTGTTCTTATGCTTCTCTGAATGGTTTGGGCTGTGTTTTGATACAGAACGGGCGAGTGATAGCTTATGCGTCTCGACAGTTGAAGCCCCATGAGACGAGATATCCCGTTCATGATCTGGAGTTGGACGCCATTGTTTTTGTGTTGAAGATTTGGTGTCATTATCTGTATGGTGAGCAATTTGTGGTGTATACGGACCACAAGAGCTTGAAGCATATCTTCACTCAGTCGGATCTGAATATGGGGCAACGTCGTTGGATGGAGTTGCTCAAGGATTTTGACTGTGAGTGTAAGGACCCACCCAACTCCCTACTGTGGAGACCCATACTCATAGGACTACCCACACCCCTGGAAGTGTGGTTAAACTGCCTCCTCAAGAAATTGAACCAGGGTCACCAGGCTTATTACCCAAAGTTCACCTTCCCTGGTACCACTTGAGCTACTAGCTCAAGTGGTACCAGGGAAGGTGAACTTTGGGTAATAAGCCTGGTGACCCGGGTTCAATTCCTTGAGGAGGCAGTTTAACCACGCTTCCAGGGGTGTGGATAGTCCTATGAGTATGGGTTCACCCTCCAGGGTCTCCACAGTAGGGAGCTGGGTGGGTCCTTACAGTGAGATTCAGTATCAGCCTGGGCGGATGAACTTAGTAGCAGATGCTTTGAGTAGGAAAGCACAGCCTTCCATGTTGACGTCATTGAGTATATCCAAAGTCCATGAGAATTTGGGGACTTCTGGATGGCGTTTTCAGCCAGAGGATCAGTACTTCGTGGTTTCTTCTCTTCAGGTTTAACCACAGATTGTTACAGACATTAGAGCAACGTAGAGGACTGACCCGTATATTCATGAGTTGAAGATTAAGACTCAGAACGGTCGGACGGAAGATTTTACTGTTGCTTCTGACGGATGCTTGAGATTTCACGGAAGATTGGTTGTTCCGAATTTGATTGATCTGAAGGAAACCATCTTAAATGAGGCCCATTGTAGTCGTTACAGTGTGCACTGGGCGCCTTGAAATCTCACTACTGGTGGGAAGGTATGAGGAATGACATCTCTGGATTTGTAGCTCGATGTTTGAATTGTCAACAGGTCAAGATCGAGAGAATGAGACCTGGTGGATTGCTACAGAGTTTAGAAGTGCCTCAATTTAATTGGGAGCACGTCGCCATGGATTTTGTGACGCACTTTCCTCGATCAAGCCGGTGATGTGATGCGATTTGGGTTGTTATTGACAGGCTTTCGAAGTCAGCCCATTTCATTCCATATCATGTGAGGTGTTCTATGAAGAAAATGGCGAGATTGTACATTGACCATGTGGTTAGATTTGCATGGAGCGCCGATTTCGATAGAGATCCAAGATTTACTTCCCGATTTTGGAAGAGTTTGCAAGCAGCTATGGGTTCGAGGTTGGCTATGAGTACAGCTTATCATCCTCATACAGATGGCCAATCCGAGAGGACCATCAGATTTTGTAGGATATGCTGCGAGAAATTGTGATGGATTTCAGTGGTAGCTGGCAAGATTCTCTGTCTCTGGTAGAGTTTTCTTATAATAATAGCTACCAAGTGACTATCTGGATGGCCCCATTTGAAGCTTTGTATGGTCGTAAGTGTAGATCACCAATTTGTTGGGAAGAAATTGGTGAGAAACAGCTATCTACTCCTGAATTTGTGTAGCATATGAAAGATCAGGTTGAGTTTATTCGGAGTATAATGAAAGTTGCACAAGATCTACAAGCTAGCTATGCTAACAAGAGACGCAGACCTTTGGAATTTCAGGTTTGCGATCGAGTGTTTTCTAAGGTTTCTCCTTTCAAGAGCGTGATGAGATTCAGACTAAGGGTAAATTAGCTCCTAAATTCGTTGGTCCCTTCGATATTGTTGAAAGGATTGAATATTTGGCATAATAATTACGATTTCCTGCTGAGTTAGCAGCGATAAATGATGTGTTTCATGGGTCAATGTTGAGGAAATATGAGTCAGATCCGTCCCATGTGTTGAGAACTGATGAAGTGGAGCTGGATCAGACCTTGAGTTATGTCGAATATCCAGTGCAGATTCTGGATAGAAAGGATAAGCAGTTGAGAAACAAGACTATACCGTTGGTGATGGTCCAATGGAGCAAGCATGATAGAGAGGAAGCTACCTGGGAAGTTGAAGAAAAGATGAGTCAGGGGTGGCCTCATCTGTTTGAGCTTTAACAATAGCATCCCAGGTAATCTCATAGTTTGTTGATTGCGTGTTTTGAGTTGTTTTGTTGCTCCTGGAGAATGATTGTTGTTAAGCATTGAGGAATGTTGAATTGTCATATTTCAGTTCTGGTTGTCCTTCGATTTTGATCTGTAGTTGCCTTTTGATTTCGAGGACGAAATCTCTTAAGGTGAGGAGGATGTGAGGACCGTAATTTATTTGTTTAAGTTAATGGCATATTACGAACAGATTTGAGGATATTACCCCATTCAATCTCGTAAGATTGTTTGAGCAGATTTTATTGGTATGAGGATTTAATCGAAGAATATTCCTTATGAATTATCGGGTATTCAGCTTAGGAATATTGGTCAAAGCTGTTTGTGAGATCAGCTTTGGACGCGGGCAGATTTGAGTATATGAGCTTCGGATTTGATTTAGAACTGTATCAGGTGAGTATCGCTGAGTGAAGAGATAGCGTTAGCGTGAGCGCTAGACAGATCTGGTATATTTTTTATCGCTGGTGTCGAGATCTGTTCCTTGTGTGTTTGAGCGAGTTTCCTTGAGAGGGAAGTGAAACGAAGTTGTTTTGGATTACCCGGGTATGCGTGGGTTGAGTATAAGTGATGCGATGTCGTTTGGTATATATCATATTTGGCACTAGTTGAGTGAAATCTGTTCAGTGGGTAGGAGAAGATGTGCGCGTCAACTTGGGGAAGTCATGCGTTGGTCAACGGTACTATGTGGACCGGTCCGGTTCGTGAGCTTGGTGTAGACTGGTACGGTTTGATGTTTTCAAACTTGACCAGATCTGGATGTTCGCGAGCGGGCCTTTGTCGCGAGATCTGTTTGTTTTGGAGCGGGGCTCTTAAGCGACGTCGTTTAGTGTTCGTGCGCTAGTACAGTGTATAGAAGTCAGATCTGAGTTAGCACTGAGATCTGATGTAGCGTTAAGATCCGAAAGCTGGTATCAGCTTTGACCTGAGTAATTGACTTTCACTGTAGCTTTGACTGGAAGAATTTTATATATAAGTTTCGATTAACACTTAGAGAATTGAGACCTTATATTTCTTATCTTCTTTTCGAGAGCTTCGAAACCCTTACTGTTCATTCGAACCCTTTCTCCATCGATTGCCATCGATTTACGCTGTCATTTGGAGAAAGATTGGTGGCGCTGAGCTCGTCTCCTTAAGATCTTTCGATTGATACCAGTTTGGAGACTTGGTCGACGTGTTGAGGGAGCGCGAAGTAGTTGCAGAGTTCAAATATCTTTGCGACTGTTGACCAGTAGTTCTTCCATTCTTTAGCAGTTTTGAGTAAGTGATTCCTTACCGATTTAAGCTTCTATTTAAAGCTGTATAGTGCTCTGGAGATTTGAGGTAGCTGATTTAGGCTACGAAGCTTTAGACTATAAGCTGGATGAGCTTTGTTGCGAGCTGATTATTAGATGTCTTGGCAGATTTGAGCGTGTAGGCATCTTCCGTTGAGTTTTTGAGGAGCTGTGTTCTCGCATGATCTGCTGAGGTATTTGAGGAAGTTGAGGCACGAATTGAGCTAGATTTAGCAGCTTTGATATCAGCCTTGGAATATTTCTTTCGTGTGGAATTGCTGTGATCTGTGTGCTGGTATTGACTGCTTGTTTATGAGGTTGATTATGTTCTTTTATCTGTCTGTGTGTGCGTGAGTTATATGCATTGATATATGCATGATTCTGCTGTGCATTCACGCATACATATTGAGCCTGATCCTATTGTGAACTGATTTCCTTGGTGCGTTGTGATCGGCCGACTGAGCCATCGTGCCTGCAAGGTCCAACGCTGATATTAATGTGGTGGTCGGCTGAGTCGTCGTGCCTGAATACCACTGAACTGTGATGGTCGGCTGTGTCTTCGTACATGAATATCACAGGAAATTGATTCTGCACAGCTGAGTCGTTGTGCCTTGCCTACCGATGATTCTTCGTAGCCTTCATGCATTGCACGTTTGGAATATTGCATGACTGATATATTTGGTTTTTAGATGCTCATAGTACTGAGGTTCAACCTCGTTCTCTTTCTCTGTTTTGGGCTGCTTTGGTTTGTGATTGACCATTGCAGGATCTTCGGGTAATCCAGCTGGACCGAGTGGAGCGTCAGCTGGTAGATCCCCGTTCTGAGTTTCAGTTATATGTATTATGTATTGAACCAGGAGATTCCCTGCTTGAATATTGTATTTGGGGATCAGTATTTGATGCATACTTATTTATGTTTGATGTTTATTGGATTTTTGAGTTAAAATCCTTATTTTGAGTATTCTTGTATTTTAATTTTGGTTTGGGGCCAAAACGAAAATTTTTAGCCCATATTTTAAATGCTTCCGTCTAATTATGATTAATTGAATAATTAATCTGTGATAGCGCACTGGACATGACAATCAATATTTAATCCCCAGATCATTGCGACATCCTGCAGCGTTATGGTGATCTCTCCCACGGGAATGTTAAAAGTGTGGGTTTCTTGTCTCTATCTCTCCACCAGAACCGTAATCAAATGATTATCAAAATTTTTTATGGGCCCACATTGTACTACACCATAGAAGCCTATTTGAGCAAGACCAAGGGGGACACGAAGGTGAATTTCAGTTCTCACCACTGCCCACAACGATTTATCCGATCGTCGTGGTGGAATTACTATCCATATCATTGTAAGCGATGTTGTTCGAAATTTGAAGATCACGTAAATATAACACATTATCGACGTTCTCGGTCACCCTACAATAAATAAATTAATTAATTGATCAATAGAGAGGGGACAGAATGTTCGTTAAAGGAGTTGGGCTCTCCCGGAAATTATAATACTTAACTTATCATGCCAATAATTATTTTCAAGCCATGTTACTCAATTAACATTCAGTCCTAAGCCATGTTACTAAAATTAACATTTAAAATATCATTAATTATTGTCCCTCGTAATATAAAAGTGAATCTCCCCTAATTATCCTTCATAAATTTCGATCGTCCCTCAAATGGAAAAAATTTTGAAGTATCTGCTTAACAATTACGTAAAGACTAAATTTTTTATCTGATTCATAATTACACTACTAGACTTTTTTTATTTAATATTAAATCTACACAAATTGACTATTAAGTATTTGTAAAACAATTAATTTAAGAATTAACAGTAATATCAATTACAAAATATATGGTCTAGTCAAATAATAAATATATTTCGAATAAAAATTACGTAAAGCTACAATTTCGTTGTTTCATAATTATGTTGCTATCATATATTTAGTTTATATTAAATATATACAAATTATTTCACCCTAAATTTATATCAATTACAAAATATATGACCTAACATCAATTAATAAACATTATTCGAATAATAAACTAAGAAATATTATCACTAAAAATAAAAAATACGTACATGAAATGAAAAATGTTAAAACTAAACATATCTAATTATTAAACATAAATAACAAATAAATAAAATAACCTGAAATGTAGGAGAGGAACGACGCTGCAACAAGAGAGGAACGAAGGAACGCGGGTGAGGGTGAGGAGAGAATTTGATAAGCTTAGCATCGAATACGAAGCACGCAGGACATATATATACAAGAGAATCCGGGGTTTGAAACCCCGGATTCTAACAAAAATTAATAAAATAAAAACGCGTGCTTCCCCGTGAAGCATGCGTAGCAGCAGAGCTGATTTGCAATTATGTTTTATTTAAAAGCAAAATTTTTCATTAGAGTTTATTCAACCACCCCTTCTAAACTCCAAACCACTGCTTTTCAATCCTAACACTCTACTTCAGCTCAAAATTTCTGAGAAATCCTAGAATTAGTAATTATAGTTCTAGTAGCCTCTAGTAAAGTACAATTACGACGCTCAGTAAGATCATTCTGTTGAGGTGATTTGGCTGTTGATAACTCATGCCTGATTCCAAGATTATCAAGATTTAAGGATAGTTTTTTACAAAAATTCGGTTCCTCAATTACTCCTAACCCGATTCATAGAAACAAATTTGTCATTTTAAATATGATTTCTAAAATTTTATCAACCTGTCCGAAATCTGATCCTTTGATTTTAAAAATATTACCAGGTGAACCTAGAGTAATCAATAACAAGAGTGTATCTCATCCCCTGAGCTCATTACGGGATAGGACCATAGAAGTCCATAGGCAACAGCTCGAGGCTTCTGGAAGAATAGTTTCACCATTTGTTCTTAAAAGTAGATCGGACCTGCTTTTCAAGCTACAAGCTGAACGAATTTTATCTTTTTTCAAATCCATTTTGGATAGACTGGTGAACCAATCATGCTTACAAAAACTGATAGATTTTTTAAAGTTAATATGATTCATGTGTTTATGTCATAACCATGATTTAGAACTATCAGCAATAAAACAAGTAGGTTCAGCTACCAGCTGATCTGAAAAGTTTGCCTTGTAGGTGTTATCTAACCTGTGTATTGTTAGTATAGTCAAAGCAGTCAGGCTCTGAATTGTGCATGTATGTTTGTGAAAATTTACCACAAAATCATTATCACATAGTTGACAGAAGCTGATCAAATTATAGCATATATTTTCAACTAATAAATATCTTTTATAATGATGTATCATGGGCAATCTTATCCTTGCACACAGTGTTACCTTTAGATTATCACCGATTAGTCAGACCGCTTCTAAGCTGAACTCCTAGTTCCTCTCTGCTGATAATAGAATACTCTCTTTTTACAAATAACTTTGTACGGCTTGAAATGAATAAACAACGAAGTATAATCCTATTATGATTTCAGCTAAGGATGAAATACAATACTCAAATCTGTTATAAAGGGAATATAGAGTTCTAAGATTGAATATGAAGAATAACCAATTCATGAGAAAGTTCGGCAGACATTCTTCAACAATTTTTCACTTCAACTATTTATAGCCTTCAGATTATGGTAGTAAATGTTACCAGTAGTCTCAGCCGATTTTTTCCTCGTATGTTTCCTCTCGGTCATTAATGCTCATTTAAAGTTTCGTACTATCTCCGTACTGACGCATTAAATACTCCTAATTTTTATCTAAAAAGGCATTCTCGTACTCTAACAACTCTTATTATATTCTGATTGTTGCTCGAGTTGTCAGAAAAGAATTTGGGGACAGAAGGGGATTGAAGAAGGAGACTGAGGTTAGGCGGGTTTATAGCACTCGTCGATCAGCAAGGTTGTCAGAAAAGAATTTTGGGACATCGAGTGAGTTGAAGAATGAAAGGCCTGAGATTTTGAGGAGTGATCTGTTTATGAAAGAAGAAAGTGAAAACATGAAAATGAACGTGAAAGATGTCTCAGATGCTGTGCATGGAGTGTCAGAAATTAGATGAGTTGCAAGCAGAAACTGAACAGAGAGGCAAAGAGTAGATGCTATCAGTACTCAAACAGTAGCGGACGAAAACAATGAAGAAACAGAAGCTGATAACAGATACCATAACAGTGTGTTGCAATAGACATTCAGCTGTTGACAGTAGTGTTAACAAACATTCAGCTGTTGCATAAATACAGAACACGACAAAAGCCTGCAAAAGAAATGACACAAGGACAACTCCATGTCAGTACTTTAAGGAACACATTTGAACGGGAAGAAAAGTGTGTCAAACGGGAAGATATTTGAACAGCAAATATATATACAAGAAGCACTGTTGAAGAAAGTGATTTTGACGAATTAATCAACACACAGTGCAAAAACATAGGGAAGAAAATTGGAGACGAAGCAGTCGACCGCCATTAGAGAGGAGCGCATAACGAGAGTCGACTGCTGAGTCTCAATCAGCTATTGTAGAGCATTTTCCCAGTGTGTGAGATTTATTATTTTAAGAGTTGAGCTATACACTGTAAAATCTCACACACACAGATTCACTTGCATATTTTGAGAGATGTGCGTAATTGCTTAGCGAGTGAATCACAAACATAAATCAGATCCCATCCAAGCACGAAGACGTTAAACTCTGTGTTTGTAGCCTTTCTCACATAGGCGTAAAACAAGTGAGTGACAGCCGAGGGCTGGTGTAAAGGATTAGAGTTCACCTGGAGCGATGCTCGGTGACTCATCTTTTAGTGGAACCTTCCTAAATAAGGGAGAAGGGGAGATGTAGGAGATTGAGCTCCGAACTTCCATAAACAAATATCAGTGTATTGTATTCTTTATTTACAGCATTCCGCATACGCACTTTAATTTAGCATCGCATATTAACTGTCACACACACGCACAGTCGAACAGATTTCTGTTTACAGAAATCTGTTTGTATCGTGTTTTAAAATTTAGGATTCAGTTCTGGTGTTTTCCGCATATTTTTATTACATACCAGATCTGTCTCCGACGCTCTGTTTATGTTCAAGAACCCGAGGTATTGCACCTCCTTTAGAGCAGCGCAAAATTTTTATTTAACAGTAGCGCTGGCCTCTTTTTCCTATTTTCGGTCCCAACATCAATGAACTCTCAAATCCACACTCCTTCACAAGCAATAACAGAGTTCATCTTACTGAACCAGCTCACAGCTAGTGACACATACATACATATTGTTTATTAGATTCTTTGTGTCACACAAACATATGTACACACACTCTGTAGCGTTGAGCCGTCACTATAAATCATAAACAGAGAGTGTAGAGTGCTAGAATTTCACAACCAGCTTAGTGATGAGTTCACTGCATTTTGAACCAGATCGCGGGTCTGTGTTTGTGGTTGAGTGCTAGGAGTTCTTGTAGCTGTTGGCTGTCAAATCGGGTTATTACAAGGAGTTGTATAAATCAAATATTCTAGTGGAAATCCTTCTGATTTAGGAAGAAGGAGATACGTAGAAGAATTAACTCCGAACTTCCAGAAACAAGTCTCTCGACTCTTTATCTTTTACATTTACGTATTTATCTAAATGTTCACTATTGAATCGTGTTTCTTCCACATAAAATTAATTTTATTACACGTAGACAACAGCAATCACTGAGAACCCTCCAAGCTGATAACTTGACTTTGAGGTTTGCATCGAGTAGTAAAATATTTTGAAAACAATTTTCAAGCAAAATTAAATAAGGAGTTCATTTACCTTCCCCCCCCCTTCAACTCCTGAGATTGTTTTTTGATCCCAACAAGTGGTATCAGATCTCATATTCTCAGTGTTTGAACAGATTGTTCATTTATATCCGTTAAATATGTCAATTTCTCACAACAAGATTCCTATGTTTTCCAAGGAAGAATACAATGTCTGGAAGATCCGGATGCAGGAGCACGTAACAGCACAAAATGATGACATGTGGTTCATAATAACTGAAGGGCCCATTAAGATAATGAAAATGAACACAGCTGTGGCTATAACTGCAGGTGCACCTCAGTGGGTAGAGAAACCCAGATTGGAGTGTACAATAAGAAGAAAGCCAATCTGGATAACGTTGACATGGAAATCTTGTACAAGAAGCTAGACAATAATATGTTTAGCAAAATCCAGACGTGCACAACTGCGAAAGAAATCTGGAAAATCTGACCCAGATATGTGAGGGCAATGAAGAAACAAAAGAGAACAAGCTTACTGTGGCCATCCGAACATTCGAACTGATCAGGATGAAACCTGAAGAAACCATGGCAGATTGAACGGTTTAGCTCGCTTCTGATTGAGCTAACAAGACTGGGAAAGAATATAGCAACAGGGAGCAGGCCCTAAAGGTTATGAGAGCACTTCCCAAAGAGTGGGATGTAAAGACAATGGCTATGCGGGAGTCCAAGGACTTAAACAAGTTGGAACTGCATGACCTGTTCGCCAGCCTGAAGGCGTATGAGTTCGAGTTGGAGACAAGAGGGGAATCTGATAAAGCTTTTAAAACATTTTCAAAGTGAGAAATCTTGCAGTGTCAACCGAATCAGGAGTGACATGCACTCATTTCTATGTATTCAGGATTTCTAGGCGTTACAGTATCTTTCTGGGATACTCAATTATTAAAAGAGCCTATTGAGTCTTCAACAACGGAACTGTTAAGATAAAATTTATAAGTTTTGGTGATAACAAAAATAAGGCTAAGAACTGAATTTTAAGAATCAGATCTGGACAGTAAGTAATGGTACTTAGCAAGAAAGAGAATTATTCAGATCCGAGAGAATTGGGAACAGTATATTCAGATCCAGACTAGACCCGAGCAAATCAGATGAGAGCAACCCAGATTCGATTGTATCAGTTAAAGAGAATTTCATATTTGGGTAGTCGGGTTATTTCAGTTATCGGGTCAAGTATGCCAGTTTCAGATCAGAAGATTTCAGTTTAGAGTATTTTAGATCAGAGATTGTCAGATTTGGGTATTCGGGTAATCGGGTCAGTATTTCAGTTTCGGGGAACATAGTTTTTCAAATCTGGTTAGAGGGAATACAGTTTATCAGTTCCGAGAAATAGATTCAGATCGTAATAGGGTGTTATAGAGATAAGAGCTGGAGTTACATGTAAAGAATAGAGAAATCAGATCTGTCAGCTATACAGTAAAGAAGTTAAAAGAGAAGATATGCGAGAGAAAAGGAAAGTCAAGTTTGTTTATTTGAGAGCAGATTTCAGACTCAGTGTCGAAATAGATTTGAGCTTCAACGATACATTCCAAAGAAATCAACGATTGAGATTTCATGATATAAAGCCTGTTAGAAAAAATTTATGAAAGAGACTTAGTTCAGAGCTATTTGGAGAATGATTTGCAGGACGCAGAGTTGGTCTATTCGATGTTTACCTATTTTGGATATTAAAGTCAAAAATCTCTGACAACTTTAGACAGACCTTTGCATAGCATTAATGGAGCATTTAATGTGTTGATACGATGAATATATGCAGACAAGGTTTGTGTCTACTGGCTCAATTAATTACCATTGAAGATGGAAGAGTATAAATTTTTAGAGTAGGTGCCCAACTAGCCAACTTGTGGCGTGTGAGCTTTTGATGACTCTTTGTGTAAAAAAATCTTTTTTTATGAAATTCACATTTTATATATGGCATTATTTATCATCATTATTTTATAATGTTAACAATCGCGTTGGATAAAGACCTAGAATGCACCATAGTGTATGTTAGATGTGATAGTTGATATGATGGCTATCATGAAACACATCTAATAGTCACTGTGTATTCTGAACTTGTTCCTAGTCGATTGGGCCGTCAAAATGAGGATTTACCTGGTAGCACTCGCGATGTCGCTATTCTGATCTCCAAGATGTATGCATGGCTATCGAATCTCTAACGACTCTCGATTTACCAATGGTCGTTGATTCGATCGGGATATATGAGTTGAAAGGACCGTACTATACGCTAACCATGACCAACTGGTTCTTGCAGGAACTATCAGTGATACCTAGGAGATCATGGGGCGATGTTGCTAGGCGCATTACCATGGTCCGATGGGTAGATCAGAAAAATGTGTTTTCTGATTCACATGAGTTGTGACGCCCACGGCTAGCTGTATCCCTGAATCATTGAGGGTCACACAGTGTACTGGTTTACCAATTCCCGTGCAGACAATCAAAGTGTTGAGTATAATAGGAGGAAGGTTGGGAGCATGACTTCCCAAAAGTAGCTAAGGGAGTAGGACTTCCATATTTAGCTAATGAGAGTAAAACATGTCATATATAGATTTAATGGTCCGAAAAATTGATTTTACATCATAATGATCAGTTTTGTAAACTGAGCACATCGGTGATATCTGATCATCGATCGGGATTATGATGAGACCACAATCGAGGGAGTCGAAATGAATATTCACTGTTCGAGTTGAACCGAATGTTCACAGTTCGAGTTGAACCGAATGTTCACAGTTCTACTTGAAACGAATGTTCACAGTTCTACTTGAAACGAATGTTCACAGTTCTACTTGAGACGAATGTTCACAGTTTTGTTTACATCAAACTATTTCCCTCAACCTATAAATATGGCATGAAGGGAGAAAGAAAAACACACAACAAAAGCTATTCAGAAAATTCTCCCCCTCTCCTCATCTCCCTCCTCCCGCCGCCGCCACCTTCGCACTTCGCTGCGATCGTCCTGGCGAGGAGGTTCTGCTCACGAAATATTCGTTGGTATTCTAGTGCATTCCAACGAAGGAATTGGAAATCGGTCGTGGACCGGATTAGGAGCAACCAAAGAAGTGCTATTTCCAAATGAGAAATAGTCGGAGCCAGGAGGCGCATAGTTGCCAGACAGGTATATTCTAAACATCCTATGAATGTTTGAATTATTATATAGGTGTATTGACCGTTTCCGGGCTCCTAAATTTTTAATCCTTCCGTTGTGCCCCGGGAGCAGGATCTGGATCCGTCGCTGCGCCAACATAAATAGCTGCAGAATTCAAACGAAAAATCTCTCTGGTTACTTTTTGGAATTTTTATATCTCTCGATGATTTTGAAAAAGCTCTCGGCCATTGACAAGTTCTCTCGCACTCTGATACTTTCACAATCGCAAAATACTTGAGTCTCAGCCTTCAACATCTCGAAGAACTTTCTAGTTCAGCTCTTTCATAGATTTAACCTTCGAGATATCTTCTGGTTTACCTTAGTAAACTGTTATTGTTGTTCGAAGAACTAGAAGATTTACAGAACTCATTTGTCTTGTGTCTATTGTAAATCAGATTTGAGTCTGTAACGAACTTGTTGTGTGACGCGGTTCGATAAACCATATTGTTTGTTTTCAACAGTGTTATCTACGTAGATTGTGATTGCTAGGAGTTCACGTGAAATGAGGCTTGCGTGACCGGGTGTCTACAGAAGTTGTACACATCAAATTCTTCTAGTGGAACCTTCCTGAAAAGGAAGAAGGGAGACGTAGGATTTTCAGATCCAAACTTCCAGAAACAAATTCTGAACCCTATCTTTTATTTATTGCATCGTATTTATTTTTAACTGTTCACTGATCGGTTTCTTTCCACATAATATTTGTTAACCGAGAAAGCAGATTTGGACTGAGAGCCTCAGATCTGGTCACTCAGATCTGAGTTAACGAGGCTTGTAAAAACAGTTTTGAGGTTTCAAAAAATCAAAAATAAAAGGAGTTCATTCAACCCCCCCCCCCTACGAACTCCTATGCATATTTTAAACAAATTTTCGATTCCATTGATCCTATAAATTGGTATCAGAGCCTGAGCCTCTCAGTTATTGAACAGTCTGATCTTTGCGCTTATATATTCAAATACTTCTACTTCTCACAACAAAATTCCTATGTTTTCCAAGGAGGAGTATGACGATTGGAAGATCAGGATGCAAGATCTTTTAGCCGCTCAAGATGATGACATGTGGTACGTCATTACAGATGGACCCATGAAGATAATGAAGTCAAATACGACTATGGCGATTACTGCTGGTGCTCCTCAATGGATAGAGAAGAATAGAATGGAGTATACAGCCGAGGATAAGAGAAAGGAAAACTTGGATAATGTGACGAAGGATATTTTATACAAGACGCTGGATAAGAATATGTCAGCAAAATCAAGACCTGCGCTACTGCCAAGGAGATTTGGGAAAAGTTGACACAGATTTGCAAAGGCAATGATGAGACTAAGGAGAATAAGCTAACTGTTGCCCAACAAAAATACGAGTCCATCAAGATGAGAGAGGGAGAGACCATGGCGGAACTCGATGAGAGATTCAATGCTGTTGTGATCGAGCTGACTAGTTTGGGAAAAGAGTACTCCAACAGAGAACTGGCCCTCAAAGTGATGAGAGCACTGCCTAGAGAGTGGGACGTAAAGACAATGGCGATGAGAGAGTCCAAGGATCTGAACAAGCTAGAACTTCATGATCTATTTGACAACATGAAAGCATACGAGTTCGAGCTGGAGACCAGATCTGAGGCTGGACCTTCAAACTCTCAACCAACAAAGGCTCTAGCTGCAACGACATCTGAACAGTGCTCATCGAGCAAGACTGCAGAGCAGATCAGCAATGACATCATGTCCCTCTTCGTTAAGAAGTTTGGGAAATTCATGAGAAGACCTCATAACCCTGCTTTTAATTATAACAATGTTCATAAATCTGATAAAGTTATTACTGATCAAAACTGTTATAATTGTGGAAGATCTGGGCACTTTGCAGCAGATTGCAACAGGCCCAAGAAAGAGGACAGATCTAAGAGAGATGAGAAGAGGTCCACAGAATGATCCAAAGAAAGATCACAGAAAGAAAAAGGACCAGATATGAGAAGAGGCCCCACAAGAGAGATGATTGTAAAGTGCTTGTTGCTGAGGAAAGTAACAAGAACTGGGCGGATTCAGATTCGGAGACTACCTCAAGCAGCTCATCTAGCGAAAGAGAGCAAGAAGAGGTTCACTGCCTGATGGCCAATCAAACAACGGATGATGAGGTATTTGATTTCTCCAATACTGAATTTACACATGAGGAGCTTATCAACGTACTAAATGAAATGGTCCATGAGTACCGTAAGTTATCTCAGGCATTCGAGGAGATCAAAGCTGAAAACAGATGTTTGAAAAATAGCTCAGTTGAATCAAGCATAGCTCAGCTTGAGGATACTGACAGTTTACAAACAGAGTTAAGTAAGCTGAAAATCGAGAATGATCTTTTGAGAACTCAGTCCTGTGAGCTCTCATCTGAAAATGAGATATTAAGTCAAGTGATGAGCTCCTGGACTAAGTCTTCTATTTCCTTGGGAAATCTGCACGAGACCCAAAAGCCTTTGAATGACAAATCAGTATGGGTAAAGTGTGACGCCCAAACCCATGGGATCAACGGAAATTGAAATAAATAAAATTCGACAGAAATAGAAGGACTAAATTTGAAATAAGGTAAGCTGTATTTCCTTACACAAAATTGATATAAAGCAGATGGCCCCAAAATTAAACAGTAGAAACATATTTGAAATATAAGACTTCAGATTTCGATTAAAAAAAAAATCAGATATTACAACTACTGGAACTCTATATGAATTCTCTATTGTTGTAATGGATCTTAATACAGTTGACAAAAGATCAAAAACAACAACAACTATGAATACACGGAAACGCTGGCCATTGACAAACATACGCAGCCCCAAATCTGGTTCAACTTGCGCCACCCGCCTGCCCCTGAGCTCCCTCACCTGCATCGGGAAAACTAGTGAGCCTAGGGGCTCAACGAGTAAAACTAAGGATAACAAAGATCACGTAAAATACAGGCATAACTATATTATAATACGTAAATTAAAGGAAGACATCTGAATCTGAAATCTCGCTACTGAATAATACAGATCAGAACATCGGATCTGAATTGCTTTGTACTGAGTGACTTATGGTCTAGAGGCTCTCTGGTGGTCCTTGTGCATGAAGCATGTTATCTGAATCAGTAACTCTGAAGGGATATTACATTACTACCATAATATCTTGGTCCCTTCCAGGGTGACCGGGTCCTCTATGCCATATGTCCTTAAAACTGAAACTTTACTTCCTTTACTTTAAAACAGCTTTTATACTTTGCTTTTGATAATATCTATCACTGAAAACCGGTAGATTCGCTGCTATGAAAATTCATTTTATCTTTAAAAACATTACTGAGTGTACTACTGGGCTAGGAACTGATGATAGCAAAGACCAGCTCTGAAGAGAAACGACTTGAAAGTGCAAACAGATTTGGGTTGAGGAAAACATATCTCATGCGCATAGGACGACTTTGACTATATAATAGATCTCAGGTGTGAAAACAGATAACATGAGTGAATAACAGCTTTGCCTAAAGAAAATATCTTGCGAATAGGAGAAACAGATCTGGTTCTATGTAAACAGATTTCAGGTAGAAAAACAGATTTGGCTGAGAAAACAGATCTGACTGAGAAACAGTAATATAAGCTTCAGGGCAAGAATTTCAGATTTGGAAGGTCACTCAGCTATGACAAACCCATCAAGAAGATTTGGCTAAGATACTGCTTACGTGTAGGAAACAGACTTGGCTTAGAAACACGAAAATACTGCATCAACTCAGACAATCCCTAAACAAACTAGCTTCGCTTATCCAATCGAAACAAAATCCGATCGAACCTGTGTCGCCTATCTGTTTAGATTCAATGTCCAGAACTTCCGCAGTTCATAGGAACGGCGAGAAACATTTTTTGGCTTATCCCAACTAGAATCTGTACAACTCAGTCTTTTTGAAAACACGGCTTCTTACAAAAAGTTAACTAAAACATCAAAGCAGTGAATCCATAACTTAACATAAAATCGAACTGGAACATACAACAGGCAAGCATACACAGAAAACAACGAAGCAATATATATGTTTTCCAGATGCAGCAAGAATCATATTTACTTGCCTGAAAATAAGGTCGCAACGAGCAGATGGCCTCGGCCAGAAATCTCCTCAAGCACACCTCTGAGTGCTTCTTAGATATTTGAGAGAACTAAAAGTTTTCTTTCATCCAAAATGAATCCAGAATTTCACGTAAACCATTTTATACGTGGGAGCATCATTGGGTAGTAGGTGAAAACATGACCGTGCCAACTCTTTGTCCTTTTTAAAAGATTTGCTAAAAACTCCCTTCTACTATTTTAATTTGGAATCTTGCTACATCAATTTAACAAAATTATATTCTAGGACCGAGCGCTTGCCGCTTTACCAAAAGCTATAGCTGGTGGTAACAGTGCAACTCAAATCTTATAAACTGTATAGCAACACAAGCGCCACGATTCGATCGCTCTACCTATCAGGGGCAATTATTGCACTCCAACAATCCCCCTTTCAATAATTGCATTCCTTGCAATCAATAGGAATCGACCCGTGACCTTGGCTCTGATACCAATTGTAGGACCGAGCGCTTGCCGCTTTACCAAAAGCTATAGCTGGTGGTAACAGTGCAACTCAAATCTTATAAACCGTATAGCAACACAAGCGCCACGGTTCAATCTCTCTACCTAGCAGAGGCAATTATTGCACTCCAACACATATCTCCCAACTCAAATCATTTTATTTTTAAAGTAAATTCAGATCTGGACCATTTCGGATTTGTGCTTGGGGTGAAATCCTTCTGGAACCTTCTGGGCCGTTGCTTCTAAGCTGGAAGAAAGAAATCAGATTTGAACTGAAATGTGAATGCTCGAAATCTCAAATCAACCCTTGGAATAGAAAGGCTAAACAATTTTGGTCCTATGGATTTTTGGGGCGCTACAACTCTACCCTCCTTATTCAAATTTCGTCCTCGAAATTTACTTACCAAACAGCTCTGGGTAGAGACTACGCATATCCTCTTCTGTCTCCCAAGTTGCTTCCCGCTCAGATTGGTTAGACCACTGAACTTTAATCATCAGGATGCTATGATTTCTTAACTTCCTATTCTCTCTAAGAAGAATCCTCTCTGGTCTTTCTTCATAGCTCATATCTGGGCCAAGTTGAATTGGCTCATAGCTTAAAACATGCGACTGGTTGGGAACATACTTTCTCAAAGCTGATACATAAAAAACATTATGCACCAAGGAACCTATAAGCCCGCGTTCCTACTTTGTCCCAAATCTCATATGGACCAATGAACCTTGGGCTTAGCTTACCCTTCTTCCCAAATCTCCTTACGCCTTTCTTCGGTGCTACCTTTAAGAATACATGATCTCCAGTTTCAAAGCTCAATTCACGGCGTCTGCTATCAGCATAGCTCTTTTTCCTGCTTTGAGCTATTCTCAGTAGGTCTCTTATTTTCTCAATAGCTTCAGCGGTCTGTTCTACCAGATCTGGTCCCAAACCAGCTCGTTCTCCTACTTCATCCCAATGAATGAGTGTTCTGCATTTTCTGCCATAAAGAGCTTCATAAGGGGCCATCTGAATTGATGTTTGGAAGCTATTGTTGTACGTGAATTCCAAAGGCAGCTTTGAATCCCAGCTTTCTGAAAAATCGATGATACAAGATCTGAGCAGATCTTCCAATATCTGAATCACCCTTTCAGATTGACCATCTGTTTGGGGGTGAAAAGTTGTGCTAAAGGTTAATTTAGTACCTAAAGCTCTGTGAAGACTCTTCCAGAAAGCTGACGTAAACCTTGGATCTCTATCAGATACGATTGAAACTGGAATACCATGAAGTCTTACTATTTATCTTATATACATCTCAGCGTATCTTCTCACATCATAAGATTTATTGACTGGTAAGAAGTGAGCAGATTTGGTGAGTCGGTCTATTATAACCCAAATTGAATTGTGTCCTTGGATAGTTCTGGGTAAACCAACTATAAAATCCATCGCAATACTCTCTCACTTCCATTCTGGTATTGGCAGGGGTTTTAGCATCCCAGCTGGTCTCTGATGTTCAACTTTGACCAACTAACAAGTTAGGCATTCTGAAACTAATCTAGCAATGTCGCGTTTCATGCCTGGCCACCAATACAGCTTCTGAAGATCTTTATACATCTTGGTACTCCCTGGATGCACTGTGTATGGGGCTGTATGGGCTTCTGTCATCAAATCAGATCTCAAGTTGTCCATGCTAGGAACCCATAATCGGCCTTGATATCTGACAATTTCTCCAGCTGTGGTATAGAGATTACTCCCCCTCTCCTCATCTTGCTTAACCCACTTCTTTAGCTGCTCATCTAACAGCTGTCCTTCCCGGATCTGGTCTATCATATTTGATCGAATGGTAATATTTTCCAAGATCACTGTACTATCACGGGGTACCAATTCTAATTCAAACCTCTCAATCTCCTTATTCAATGGTCGCTGGACAGTGAGCTGGGCTAATCCTGTTGCTTTCCTACTAAGAGAATCTGCCACAACATTGGATTTTCCTGGGTGGTAGCTAATGGTACAATCGTAACATTTGACCAGCTCTAAGCACCTTCTCTGTCTCATCTACAATTATTTCTGGGTGAAGAAGTACTTTAAACTCTTATGATCTGTAAATATCTCACACTTATCCCTATACAGATAATGCCTCTAGATCTAAGGGCAAAAACCACAGCTGCTAATTCTAGATCATGCGTAGGATAATTCCTCTCGTGGTTCTTCAGCTGTCGGGAAGAATATGCTACTACTCTACGATCCTGCATCAGTACAACTCTTAAACCTAGCTTGGAAGAATCTGTGTTGATAACAAAATTCCCTTGCTCAAAAGGCATGGTTAGTACTGGAGCTTCTATCAACGCTTGCTTCAATTTCTCGAAACTCTGCTGGCAACTAGGGGTCCACTCAAACTTAACTTGACCGCTGTCTTATAAAATCCTTGAATGAATCGTCTGTAGTATCCAGCAAGTCCCAAGAAGCTCCTTACCTTTGAAACAGATCTGGGCACAGGCCAGTCTTGCACAGCTTTGACCTTAGCTGGGTCAACTTCTAATCCATCCTTCGGGATAATGTGACCTAGGAATGTAACCTTCTCCAACCAAAACTCAAACTTGATAAACTTATCAAACAATCTCTTTTCCTTCAAAACATGTAACAATATTCGAAGCTGAATGGCGTGCTCGGAGCTGGTTTTAGAATATACTAAGATATCATCTATGAATACGATTACAAACTGATCCAAAAATGGCTGAAAAACTCTATTCATCATATCCATAAAAACAGATGGAGCGTTATTTAACCCAAAAAGCATCACTAGAAACTCATAATGGCCATATTGTGTCCTGAAAGCTATCTTTATATATCGGCCTCTTTGATCTTTAGCTGCTGATATCCAGATCTTAAATCTATCTTGGAGAACAGTGCTGTTCCGTTCAACTGGTCAAACAATTCCTCAATCCTAGGTAAGGGGTACTTATTCTTCATGGTAAGCTTATTCAACTCGAGATAGTCTATACACAATCTGAAACTCACATCCTTCTTCTTAACAAACAAAACAGGTCCTCCCCAAGGGGATGTACTAGGTCGAATAAATCCCTTATCAAACAGTAATTTGTTCTTTCAGCTCTTTCATCTCCGTAGGAGCAAGCCTATTGGGTGGTCTAGAAACAGGAGCTTCTCCAGGTACTAAATCGATAGCAAATTCTATCTCTCTGTCTGGAGGTAATCCACTAATGTCTTATGGAAACACTTCTGGGAATTCATTCACAACCTGCACATCCTCTAGCTCTGGCCTACTAGAAACAGTTAGGGAAGATAAACTTACTAGAAACCCTACTCCACCTTTCCTCATACAGCGTTGGGCCTTCAAATCTGAAATAACGCGAGGAACTCTACGAAGCTGTTCAGATTTAAAGGAAATATGAAATCCCGTGGACAGATTTACAACCACTGGCCTGAGCTTAAAGTCGATGACTACTCCATATTTATATAACCAGTCTATTCCCAAAATCAAATCAAATTCAGGCATGGGTAAAGCAATTAAATTGGCGGTAACTACATGTCCTTGCAATTCAAGCTCTAAGTCTCGATATATACTATGAGATATCAACTCTTCTCCTGATGGTACAATTACGCAATATCCTATGGACAATCTTTTTGGTTTGTAGGGTAACTTCTTATCAAAATCTTCCGCTATAAAGGAATGGGTCGCACCAAATCTAGCAGCGCAAAAGAAAACATACCAGCAACCAAAATCTTACCAGTAATCACAGTAGAATCGGGGTTATCTTGCTCAGCTATCATGACGTAAGCTCGACTGGGCACCAGTTGTTTCGACTGTGGACAGAACCTGAAGATGTGGCCCTGTAACATCCGTTCTGACCTGCTTTAAATTGTCCCGGGTGGTTCTTATGACATTTGGGGCAAACAGACTTGTTACATCCAACGGGTACTGCACTAAGAGGTTGGGCTGGTATAGGTTTCGGTTCTTGGGGTCACGGCTGGTTCTTATTCTGCTTATTAAATGGCCTCTGATCTGCCTGTTGAAAGGACTGCCTCCTCTGCTGTCTCTCCTGTTCAACATCTCTCTAGTCCCTCTCAACTCGCAGGCCTTGTCTACTGCTGCCCTGTAAATTTTGGGTCATGCTAACCTGACATTCAACTTGAACGTAGGTTTCAATCCTTCCATAAAATGACTCAGCTTCTCCTCGGGGTCCCTTCCAATAATAGGTACAAAATAGCAGCCCCTCTCAAACTTCTGGATATACTCCTGCACAGTCATATTCCCTTGCTGCAGAGTCAATAACTCTCGCTTCAACTCAGACCTCTTGTCTGCTGTAAAGTACTTCTCAAAGAACATTCTTTTAAAATCTTCCCACGAGAGATTGGCCAAATCTACCGACAGCTTTGCTCCATCCCACCAGATCATTGCTTTGTCTCTTAACATATAGATATCGCACCTAGGCCTATCCAGATCTGGAATCTGAAGGTACTCAAAAATAACTTCCATAGACTTGATCCAGCTCTCAGCAACAAGCGGATCTGTTGTACCACTGAACTCCCTTGGTTTCTGTCTTTGAAACCTCTCCTGAGAAACAACTTGAGAGTGCAAACAGATTTGGGTTGAGGAAAACAAATCTCATGCGCATAGGGATGACTTTGACTATATAACAGATCTCAGGTGTGAAAACAGATCTCAGGCGTGAATAACAGCTTTGACTAAAGAAAATATCTTGCGAATAGGAGAAACAGATCTGGTCCTATGTAAACAAATTTCAGGTAGAAAAATAGATTTGGTTGAGATAACAGATCTGACTGAGAAACAGTAATATAAGCTTCGGGGTGAGAATTTCAGATTTGGAAGATCACTCAGCTATGAGAAACCCATCAAGCAGATTTGGCTAAGATACTGCTTACGCGTAGGAAACAAACTTGGCTTAGAAACATGAAAATACTGCATCAACTCAGACAATCCCTAAACAAACTAGCTTCACTTATCCAATCGAAACAAAATCCCGATCGAACCAGCGTCGCCTATCTATTTAGATTCAACGTCCAGAACTTCCGCAGTTCATAGGAACGGCGAGAAATATTTCTTGGCTTATCCCAACTGGAATCTGTACAACTCAATCTTTTTGAAAACACAGCTGCTTGCTAAAAGTTAACTAAAACATCAGTGAATCCATAACTTAACATAAACTCGAACTGGAACATACAACAGGAAAGCATACACAGAAATCAACGAAGCAATATATATGTTTTCTAGATGCAGCAAGAATCAGATTTACTTGCCTGAAAAGAAGGTCGCAACGAGCAGATGGCCCCTGTCGGAAATCTCATCAAGCACACCTCTGAGATCTTCTTAGATATTTGAGAGAACTAAAAGTTTTCTTACATCCAAAATGAATCCAGAATTTCAAGTAAACCATTTTATATGTGGGAGCATGATTGGGTAGTAGGTGAAAACACTTGAGAAGGCATGATTGTCGTGCCAACTCTTTGTCCTTTTTAAAATATTTGCTAAAAAATCCCTACTACTATTTTAATTTGGAATCTTTCTACATCAATTTAACAAAAACAGATCTCCCAACTGAAATCATTTTATTTTTAAAGGAAATTCAGATCTGGACCATTTTGGATTTGTGCTTGGGACGAAATCCTTCTGAAACCTTCTGGGCCGTTGCTTCTAAGCTGGAAGAAAGAAATCCGATTTGAACTAAAATCCGAATGCTCGAAATCTCAAATCAGCCCTTGGAATAGAAAGGCTAAACAATTGTGGTCCTATGGATTTTTGGGGTGCTACATAAAGGTTCAGCCCAAACGAGATCTGAATGGTCAAAGTGCGAAACCAAATCTCAACAGATCACGTAATGTTTCTACACGAACCCTAGTGGATATCCATATTGGGAAGATTGTCAAGGTAATTCAAGTATGGGTCCCAAAAGGGGTAATCCAATCTGGACCCAAGTAAAATTGGGTACCAAAAGTTTGTTTTCATGATTGAGGGACAACAGGTACAAAGCTTCAGGAGATTATATCAATTGGTATCTGGATAGCGGATGTGCGAGGCACATGACGGAAATGTTAGAGTAGATTCCCAACTAGCCAACTTGTGGCGTGTGGGTTTTATAGACTCTTGTACAAACAGTCTTTATATATGATATTCGCATTTACTTATATGGCATTCTTTACTTTCATTATGTGTGTAATGATTTACAATTGCGTTGAGTAAAGACCTAGAATGCACTAAAGCGTATGTTAGATGTGATAGTGGGTATGACGGCTATCATGAAACACATCTAATAGTCGCTGTGTATTCTGAACATGTTCCTAGTCGATTGGGCCGTCAAAATGAGGATAAGGCCGCCCGAGTTCGAGACTAGTATCTGCGATGCGAAGTACCATGTTTCATTGGTAGGGAACATTGTGATGTTCTGAGCATGCAGATAGATAGTGACCTGGTGATCTATCGAACTACCCTCGTTCGGACTTTCCAAGTTGTTACCATTTGTCGAGTGGATAAGTCCGAGGTCTTGGTTGTACTGATTAGTCCTCACGACTCGAAACGTCATTGAGACTCTACATGATAGGTGTCTCACTTTGACCCGTTTGCCGACTCACTTGGGGTCATAAGGCGTCGGGATTGGGTGAGACCCCGATGCATGTAGGAGTCGATGCATAGTTGTCGAGGATTCACCGCTCGTAGACATGCGTGAATATCCTATGCTATCTGAGGGGATAATAGTGTATAAATCTCTGGCCAGAGTACTAGAAGTGTTTTAGGTAAATGTGTTTACCTAGTTACACTCGCGATGTCACTATTCGATCTCCAAGATGTACGCATAGCTATCGGATCTTTAGCGACTCTCGATTTACCAATGGTCGTTGATCTGATCGGGATATATGGATTGAAAGGACCGTACAGTACGCTAACCACGACCGACTGGTTCTGCAGGCACTATCAGTGATACCTAGGGGATCATGGGACGATGTTGCTAGACGCT
>KV005009.1:146366-161989 GCA_001598015.1 Dorcoceras hygrometricum
GAAACACGATAACTTAAACCCGGCACAACTTTGGCACGCTAGGCTAGGTCACATTTCCCTAAGCAGGATGAACGAGTTAGTTAGGAGTGACTTGTTTGATCTGTTGAATGTTTAATTGGAATTGGGGAACGCGAAAACGATCTATACACCTTAAAGTTAAAAGACGTTCCAACTCGCGATGTCGAAGCACACACAACAACGATTAAACGGAAACACGATAACTTAAACCCAGCACAACTTTGGCACGCTAGGCTAGGTCACATTTCCCTAAGCAGGATGAACGAGTTAGTTAGGAGTGACTTGTTTGATCTGTCAGACATCAACTCTCTACCGACTTGTGAATCCTGTCTGAAAGGAAAGATCCCAAGCAACCCTTCAAGGGCAAGGGTGAACGTGCCCAAGGCCTATTGGATTTGTTTCATACTGATGTGTGCGGCCCATTTAGTATCGGTACTAAATACGGTCACACATACTTCATCACCTTTACCGATGATTACTCTAGGTATGGGTACTTGTACTTGATGAAGTACAAGTCTGAATCCTTTGAAAGGTTCAAAGAGTTCAAGGATGAAGTAGAAAATCAGGCAAAAGTATTAAGGCACTTCGATCTGATCGAGGTGGTGAATACTTAAGTACTGAGTTTCAAGACTATCTGAAAGAGAATGGGATTCTCTCACAGTGGACCCCTCCGGCCACACCACAGCTAAATGGTGTAGCGGAGCGTCGTAATCGGACCTTGTTGGACATGGTACGATCCATGATGAGCTTCACTGAGCTTCCGACCTCGTTTTGGGGCTATGTGCTCGAAACAGCGATCATGTTGTTGAACAATGTCCACACCAAGGCAGTGGATAAGACTCCGTATGAGATATGGATGGGCAAACCACCCAAGTACTCATTTATGAGGATTTGGGGATGTCCTGCTTACGTGAAGCAGACAGTGGGAGATAAGCTGGATACGAGATCCATCTTATGCTACTTCATTGGGTATCCAAGGAATTCCATTGGATACTATTTCTACTATCCCAGCGAGACAAAAGTGTTTGTCTCTAGGAATGCCACCTTTATGGAAAGGACCGTACTGTACGCTAACCACGACCGACTGATTCTTGCAGGCACTATCAGTGATACCTAGGGGATCATGGGGCGATGTTTCTAGACGCTTTACCATGATCCTTTGGGCAGGTCCGGAATTGTGATCCCGGAGCCACAATGGTTGTGGGCCCACGGCTAGCTGTATCCCTGAATCATTGAGGGTCACACAAGTACTAGATTCGAGATTCCTGCACGGATACTCAGCTCAATGTGTTGAGCACGAGAAGAGGATTTCGGGAAGTGCGACTTCCTAAAAGTCAACAGGGGTCAAACCGGGGTTTCCCGCTGTTGAGTTGCAAAACGGTCTTTTTGCACTGGGGTTCTGAAAATGGTTTTTCAGATCATAATATTCAGTTTTGGAAACTGAGTCGATCCGTCCGATCTGATCGGCGATCGGAGTTACGGTGAAGTCTCGGTGGTGGAGATGAACTGAATGTTCGTCGTTGGACCCGGGCCCGTTGGGCCGGTCCAAGTCCAACACTCAAGCTTATTTAATTAAGCTTAAGCCTAGACTTAAGATAACTTGACACAACTCCCAACAACCCTAACCCTAATCTCTATAGCCGCCCCTCCTCTCTCGAACGCCGCCGCCGCCGTGCGCCGCCCGCCGCCGCCCGCCGCCGCCGCCACTTCGCCGGAAATCGTTCCGACCTAGTTTTTCGAGGATAATCCGTTCGTGCAGAATTCGTCAGTTCTTCTAGTGCAGCCTGACGAAGGAGTCTCGGTTCTGGTCGTGGACCGGATTGGCGATATCTACCGCAATCTACCGAGAAGAGCCGGGTTCTTGTAATTCCGGTTGGATCCAGGCACAAGTGCCAGCAAGGTATTCGTTTTGAACACCCTATGTATGTCAATAACTGTTATTGTATTTCTTCGTATTGATCGTCTCCCGGCTGTATTTCTTTGTTCTTCCGCTGCCTCGCCAGGGGGTGGATCCGGATCCCCAACAGGAAAATCCAAAGCCGCTGTCAGATGTGATGCAACACAAAGGAGCCAAAACTATTTTTGGTGATAACTCACATGGTAACACTGTGGGTAAGGGTAAGCTTACCCATAGTAACATTTCCATTAATGATGTCCTTGTTGTTGAAAATTTGTGCTATAATCTGAGTAGTATAAGTCAGCTGTGTGACAGTGGTTACACAGTTAAATTTCAAAAGCACACATGCACTGTTCAGAGTCCGGGTGGTCTGACTGCATTGGTAGGAAAAAGATCGGGGAATACCTATGTGGTAAATTGGTCAGAGTAGATGGGATCTGAACATATTTTCCTAGCAGCTGACTCTTCCAAGAGCTGGCTGTGGCACCGGAGGATGAACCATCTAAATTTCAAAACACTTTCCACATTGATTAAGCTTGAATTGGTCTCTGGTATGCCCAAAATAAATTTTTCAAAAGACAAGATTTGTGCAGCATGTCAGCTGGGAAAACAAATTCGTTCTACTTTCAAATTGAAAAACGGTCTTTGTTCTTTCCGAAGCTTAGAGCTTTTACATATGGATTTTTTTGGTCCCATACCCGTAACAAGATTAGGGGGAACAAATTACACCCTGGTTGTTATTGATGATTTTACAAAATTTACATGGGTGTTATTTTTAAAATCAAAAGACCAGACCGCTGACCAACTGATTAATTAAAACGTTCACAAAATGACAAATCTTATACTGTCAACCGGATAAGGAGCGATAGAGGTATTGAGTTTTTAAATCATAAGCTATCCTCTTATCTGGAAGACATTGGAATAAAGCATGAGCTTTCAGCAACAAGAACTCCATTGCAGAACGGGTTAGCTGAGAGGAGAAACCGCACTTTAAAAGAATCTGTTCGATCTATGATTGTTTATTCCGGTATTTCTCAAAAATTTTGGACAGAAGCAGTTAACACAGCTTGCTACACTCAAAACAGATCGATGATTAATAAGAATCATGGCGTTACCCCATATGAGATCTGGAGTGACAAGAAACCTGATATATCATATTTCAGGGTGTTTGGGTGCAGTTGTTTCATTCACAATAATGGTAAAAAGGACCTAACAGCTTTCGATGTCAAATATGATGCAGTTTTGTTTCTTGGATACTCATCCGTGAGCAAAGCCTACAGAGTGTTCAACAATCGGAGCCTGACGGTTGAAGAATCAGCTCACAAGGTGTTCGATGAAACCAGCTTTCGATCCAACTCAGCTGCGAGCTTACATGATCTGTGCACACGTATAGAATCAACCAGCTTAGAGGAATCAAGTGATGATGTGCCACAGATTCGATACACAGCTGATCCCCAACCAGCACTGGACACACCACATGATAATGCTCAAGAATATCTGACAGATAACATAGAAGTCATTGATTTGACTAACGTTGACCGTGTGCAGGAACAGATCTCAACTAGTGTGCTAGTTGCGGGTGGTTTACAGCACAAGTGGATACTCAAGCAGATCCTACAGATCATCAATTGGTATCCAGACCAGCTTCAGATTCCCAAGCTATCAATGAAAGTTATCAATTGGCATATGGTTCAAATCTGGAACAAGGTTCACATCAATTGGTATCAGGCAATCCAGATGAAGCAATCCAGACAAGCATCCAAGCAGAACAGGGAGCTAATCCAATCGGATCTGATCTTCGGTGAAATAGAGATCATCCACCCGAGCAGATCATAGGTAATGTCCACTCTCCTGTTCGCACATGAGGCCAGCTTAGGTATCCAGACCAGACTTCAGATTCCCAAGCTATCAATGAAAGTATCAATTGGCATATGGTTCAAATCTGGAACAAGGTTCACATCAATTGGTATCAGGCAATCCAGATGAAGCAATCCAGACAAGCATCCAAGCAGAACAGGAGCTAATCCAATCGGATCTGATCTTCGGTGAAATAGAGATCATCCACCCGAGCAGATCATAGGTAATGTCCACTCTCCTGTTCGCACATGAGGCCAGCTTATGCATGAGTATTTCAATTCAGCATTCATATCTCATATAGAACCAAAGCTGATAGAGGAAGCCTTAGCGACCTAAGCTGGATAGATGCTATGCAAGAAGAACTTAGCCAATTTAAGAGAACTAATGTATGGCAATTAGTTTCTCAACCTACTAATCATTCAGTAATAAGAACTAAATGGGTCTTTATGAACAAGCTGAATGAGGATGGTATAGTTATAACAAACAAAGCTAGGCTGGTAGCACAAGGCTTTAGACAACTCGAATGTATAGATTTTGATGAGACCTTCGCACCAGTAGCCAGATTAGAAGTCATTCGCATGTTTATTGCATATTCTGCATATAAAGACTTCAAGGTCTTTCAAATGGATGTGAAGAGTGCCTTTCTTAATGGCATCTTAACTGAGGAAGTGTATGTTGCACAACCTCCTGGCTTCATTAATCATACATATCCAGATCACGTCTACAAACTGGATAAATCTCTATATAGGTTGAAGCAAGCACCTAGAGCTTGGTATGACACACTTTCTAAGTTTTTGATTGAGCATGATTTTGTAATAGGCACTGTCGATAAGACTTTGTTTAAATTTGTTAAGAATGATCATGTCCTATTGGTACAGATTTATGTCGATGATATTATCTTTGGGTCAACTAACCCCAAACTGTGCCAAAAGTTTTCTAAGTTGATGCAGGACAAATTTGAGATGAGCATGAATGGAGAGCTGACGTTCTTTCTGGGTTTACAAGTCAGACAGCTTGAGAATGAGATTTTCATCAACCAAGATAAATACACGAAAGAACTGCTAAAGAAGTTTGGCATGGACAATTGTTCAGCAACAACAACCCTGATGAGTGCTTCAATCAAGTTAGACAAAGATGAAGCTGGAACTTCCATAAAGGTATCTTTATATCATGGTATAATTGGCTCATTGCTTTACTTAACAGCTAGCAGACCAGACATCATGTTTGTTGTCTGTATGTGTGCTAGATTCCAAGTTGAGCCTAAACAGTCACACTACATTGCTGTAAAACGAATTTTAAAATATTTAAAAGGAACTTCCAATGTGGGTCTTTGTATCCCTAAGACTCCAGTTTTCAACTAATTGGTTATAGTGATGCAGAATACGCAGGTTGCAGGATTGATAGGCGTAGCACAAGTGGGACTTGTCAATTCTTGGGAGATCGTTTGATTTCCTGATTCAGTAAGAATAAGACTTCAATTGCTACATCCACAGCTGAGGTAGAGTATCTAGCGGCTGGAAGCTGCTATGCTCAGATCTTATGGATTCAACACCAGCTCAAGGATTATGGCATTGATGCTTCTGAAGCTCCTATTCTCTGTGACAATACAAGTGCCATCGCAATTACCCAAAATCTGTGCTGCATTCAAGAACCAAGCACATAGATATTAGGCATCACTTCATAAGAGATCATGTGCTCAAGAAGGACGTCAGGTTGGAGTATGTGCCGACAGACCAACAAGTGGCTGATATCTTCACAAAGCCTCTACCAGACGCTAAGTTTTCATATTTTCGAAACATTCTTGGTCTCTTAGAACTGCCTTAGTCTAGGATTGTGCTAACATTTGGCAGGTTGAATAGCTTTTGTGTACTTCATATCTGGATCTTCTGTTCAGGGGGAACCAGAAGTACTTCAGATTTGGTAAACTATTGCGTTGGGAGAACCTCAGCTTTAGGGGGAATAATAGATCTGGATTAATAAGTGATGAGTCAGCTGAATGCGTAAGATCTGAATTTATTCAGATTTCACGTATATACAGTTGATGCTTATATGTAATCAGATCTGGTAGTACCCCAACTGGAACATCAAAAATATCAACAGCTGTGACGTATTTATCAAATGGCGCTCGTTTTTACTTTTACCCCTTGTGGTTAAACTTCAAAATGATTTCAAAAGTCTTTTCAAAATCTGATCGCGTCATCGGATGATTGACATGTGTGTTGTCATCATGCGAAACGTCACATCAACACTGTAAACGCGTACCGTTCATATTCTTTCTCTTATATATGGCGTCTCGATTATCTCTAACCTTTACCTTGCAAAAATTACTATCGTACTCTCTTGATTTCAGTGCTTTCTCTTTGCAGATTACCTATATTTTGATGTTTTCTTCTTCCAATCAACCTACTGCAATGGCGTCTTCGCTTATCAACAACGCTGTCCAAATCTACTTCGACTCAGTATACGGTACGGAAGATGAGGGAATGGTACAGATGTTCAAAGCCCTAGAGTCATCTGGACTACATGGGTTCTTAGGTGCTCCTCTGCCATCTACGAATCTGCTTTGGTAGAATTCTTTCACAACGCTTCAGTGAGGGACAACAAAGTTGTCAGTTCCGTTCAGGGCAAGTCAGTTGAGATTTCTAAGGAGATATTTGCAGGAACTTTTAAGTTACCAACAGAGGGGTTGACAAATATGCATGACGTGCCGAAGGATCTGGTGTTTGATGCAAGGAGTGCATTCTCTATGGGTGGTGAACAGCTTAAGACCTCTTGCAAAAAGAGGGAGATGAAGTGTAAATTTCGGCTGTTGAACAAAATCTTGGCTAAGACCGTGACAGTCAAAGCCGGTTCTTTTGATGCGATTACCCATGAGAGGTTCCTGATGATTTCTGCTATCCATGGTGTAGTTAAGATCAATTGGGGCAGACTGTTGTTTAACATCTTTAAGGACATGGTGACTCCTGCTTCGAAGCAAGCCCGAGGGTTTGCGGTTCATATCTGTATTCTTTTGAAGGGAGCACCAGACCTGGAATTGGGTGAATCTAAGGACTTCCCGCCTCTCAAGATTCTTACAGCCAAAACTGTTGGCACGTACGTTTCCAAGAACAAGAATATTACTGTTGAAGAGGTGGTAGATGAGCCGGTGGAGAAAGTTGTGAAGAAGAAAGCAGTGTCTAAGAGGAGACCTGCTCCTACTGCTGAAGAGCTTGTCGCTAAGAACAAGAGGACTACTGTGGGGAGAGCTGCTCCCGCAGAAAAGGGATTGGAGATGGTTCCAGTGGTACAAGATCCAGTACCCATATCTGTTATACCAGCTGTGACTCATCGCGCTCCTCGACGCTACGCACCAAAGAGGAAGTTGGTGTTGTAAGAATGTTCTGATGATGAAATTGTTGATAATATTATTCACCAAGTGATTGCGAAGACAGCTGATGTTGATACAGGGGAACCAGATTCGGAGGAAACAATGGTGCTGAAGACAGCTGGAATAGATCCTGTTGCGATGGAGAGCAGGATAGATGTTTCAGCTATAACTAATGAGGAAGAAGGACATCTGGTTGAGACGGAATTTGAGAAGGAGAAGGAGAAAGAAAAGGAGATAGAGCTAGTGGCTGATAAGGGAATGAGTCTTGAGAATATTATTTACTCTACAGACACAGAACCCTTGAGCAAGGTTCTGGAGCTTACAGAGAAATCTACGTCTGATGAAGAGTCCATGCCCATTGAAGATCTTCTGGCACAGATTCCAGAGGATATGATGTTACCCTCCACTATTGTTGCAGAGCCTACAAGGATCAAGTTTGGACTTGATATTGAGATCAAGGAAGTCAAGTAAGGAGACTGGTACAAGGCCAACCTTCCTCAAATTGATGTAGCTGACAAGGGGAAGGCGCCCCTTGTGGAGCCAGATACAGTTAAAGGGCATTCGGCCCGAGAGATGTTCTCGTTGATTGCACCGACATTGAGTTTCTTGTACAGCTTAGGGAAAGAGTTATAGAAGAAATTGTTTCGTTCTTTCATTCTTTCATCTTACGCCCTTTGGCAAGTTTGGATTCAGTTTCAGATATAGTCGCCAAGGAAGAACATATGTTACAGTGGGCTGAAGTAGATTCGTTACAGCCAGCCGTTCAGAGGCGAGTGTACATAATAACAAAATATAGAGAAATGTTGTTGAGAAAATTTTTGGAGGCAAGGCATAAAATTTTGAATCAGGCACGCCCACAACAGCAATCGATCTCCAAATTTTAGATATGATCTCAGATGCTCACCGTTTTTCATTGGAGAAATTGCTGAAGCTGAAGAGAGAGCACAAGCTGGAATGGACACGGCCGACTAACTCAAGGTTTTTCGAAGGAGAAATTATAGATCGTGGTGAAGTTATTGCCAGATCTAATCAAAACATCAGATCTACTTGCTGGATTAGGTATTTGGTTTTACTTGGCGGGTCGTTGACAGTTGTAGAGGGATTTGATCGGTGGGTACACGACCGCAAGGCTCCCATTTCTCTAAAGTGGGAGCTGTTGCCTCAAAGGATATACTTGGATACTCTTGCCCCGATTTATATCTTTATTGAGCCAGTACAAGTTGTGCGCTCTCTGTCTATCATTAAGACGTGGGGTTGGGCTCGAGTTTGTACAGATATTATACAGTTTTCACTTTTTGGTCATCTACAGCCGGTTGGTACTTTCAATCTGTGTACAGATATAGTTGCCATAGGACTATTTGTGGATCGAAGTGGCATTCCGAGAAGAATTATTAATAATGTTTCGTACCGTATACGAATTGTAGATTCTATCAAAATGCCATCTCGAGCTGTGATTCCGAATTCTTCCAGTTCTAGCTCTTCAAGTTCTGAGAATCAGAGTTCTTCAAGTTCTAGATCCTCCAATGAATCTCGAATGCACTTTATTACCGATGATCTTCCTCAGATCGAAGCGTCAACTTCTGCCATTCCTCAGATTTCTATACGAGCTGATGTCGTTTCTTCTATCGATTTTATAGACGCGTTTGCACAGCTCAATGCTTAAGTTGATCAAATTTCACTAGAGCAAGTGCAGTCCAGATTTCACTTAGAAAACTCGAGACTGACCTTTCTAAGAGAATTTCAACCCTTGGGACTGTGTTTATTACAGCTTCTGAAAATCAGGATCGGGCTGCCCTTGTTCAGACCAATATCCTTCGCAAAGAAATGCCAGATCAAAAGTCTGCTTTTTCAAAGGAACTAGATGTTATACGGAAGGAGGTCCATGATCAGAAAGCTGCTTTTGAGCGAGATCTGAATGAATTCCTTCAGGAAACCCACACAGGCATCGCTCACCTCAGTTCTCAATTGTCAGAACTCGTCGCCTACATCAATAGGGGCGGTGATGCCAAAAAGGGGGAAAGTAGCAAAGATCCGCAGCCTCCTCCTGATGATAGAAGCAGACCTGAATCATGAGATGGTGGAAGAGGCAGAGGTAGCAGCAGTGAACCGTCTAAGAAAAGAGGTAGTGGATACAGGGGAGGAGGAAGTACTAGTTCAAGAGGATTCAGATATTGGCTTGGAGGAAGCTGAACAGATTTTGTTATTTTCAGTTCTTGTACAAATCTTTTGTACTTAGCCGTTTAGTATTGAATATATAGCAGACTCGGAGAAATTTTTTTTGTCTCTTTTAAGTCATAGGCTGCTAAGTTTTGTCATCACCAAAAAGCGGGAAATTGTTAGGATAAAATTTATAATTTTTGGTGATAACGAAAATAAGGCTAAGAACTGAATTTTAAGAATCAGATATGGACAGTAAGTAATGGTACTTAGAAAGAAAGAGAATTATTCAGATCCGAGAGAATTGGGAACAGTATATTTAGATCCAGACTAGACCCGAGCAAATCAGATGAGAGCAACCCAGATTCGATTGTATCAGTTGAAGAGAATATCAGATTTGGGTAGTCGGATTATTTCATTTATCAGGTCAAGTATGCTAGTTTCAGATCAGAATATTTCAGTTCAAAGTATTTCAGATCAGAGATTGTCAGATTGGGTATTCGGGTAATCGGGTCAATATTTTAGTTTCGGGGAACAGAGTTTTTCAGATCTGGTTAGAGGGATAACAGTTTATCAGTTCTCAGAAATAGATTCAGATCGGAACAGGGTGTTATAGAGATAAGAGCTGAGTTACGTGTAAAGAAGAGAGAAATCAGATCTTTCAGCTATACAGTAAAGAATTTAGAAGAGAAGATATGCGAGAGAAAAGGAAAGTCAAGTTTGTTTATTTGAGAGCAGATTTCAGACTTCAGTGTCGAAACAGATTTGAGCTTCAACGATACATTCCAAAGAAATCAACGATCGAGATTTCATGATATAAAGCCTGTTACACAAAGTGGATGAAAGAGACTCAGTTCAGAGCTATTTGGAGAATAATTTGCAGGACGCAGAGTTGGTCTATTCGATGTTTTCCTATTTTGGGTATTAAAATCAAAAAGCTCTGACAACTTTAGACAGACCTTTGCATAGCATTAATGGAGCATTTAATGCGTTGATACGATGAAGATATGCAAACAAGGTTTGTGTCTACTGGCTCAATTAATTACCGTTGAAGATGGAAGAGTATAAATAGCTAAAAAATTCAAACGAAGAAGCTCTCTGGTTACTTTCTGGAATTTTTATATCTCTCAGTGATTTTGAAAAGGTTCTCGGCCATTAACAAGTTCTCTCGCACTCTGAGACTTTCACAATCGCAAAATACTTTTAGTCTCAACCTTCAACATCTCGAAGAACTTTCTATTTCAGCTCTTTCATAGATTTAACCTTCGAGATATCTTCTTGTTTACCTTAGTAAACTGTTCTTGTTGTTCACAGAACCAGAAGGTTTACAGAACTCATTTGTCTTGTGTATATTGTAAATCAGATTTGAGTCTGTAATGAACTTGCTGTGTGAAGCGGTTCGATAAACCATATTGTTTGTTTTCAACAGTGTTATCTATGTAGATTATGATTGCTAGGAGTTCACGTGAAGTGAGGCTTGCATGACCGGGTGTCTACAGAAGTTGTACACATCAAATTCTTCTAGTGGAACCTTCCTGAAAAGGAAGAAAGGAAGATGTAGGATTTTCAGATCCGAACTTCCAGAAACAAATTCTGAACCCTATATTTTATTTATTGCATCGTATTTACTGTTAACTGTTCACTGTTTAATCGATTTCTTTCAGCACAATTTTTGTTAACCGAGAAAACAGATTTGGACTAAGAGCCTCAGATCCGGCCACTCATATCTGAGTTAAGCGAGGCTTGTAAAAACAGTTTTGAGGTTTAGAAAAATCAAAAATAGAAGAATTTCATTCAACCCCCCCTTCTGAACTCCTACGCATATTTTAAACACTTTTTCGATTCCACTGCTCCTATCAAGAACACTAACTGTTGACAATCAGCGCATGTGGTGTTTGATGAAACCAGCATTAGATCAACATCAGCTTCAAAGATAAATTATTTGTGCACTCGTCTG
Source organism: Dorcoceras hygrometricum (assembly GCA_001598015.1). Classification (NCBI taxonomy): domain Eukaryota; kingdom Viridiplantae; phylum Streptophyta; class Magnoliopsida; order Lamiales; family Gesneriaceae; genus Dorcoceras; species Dorcoceras hygrometricum. The sequence goes on from KV005009.1 coordinate 157,620, forward strand.
GAATCTACTAATCTGGATGACTCGAGTGACGACGAGGCACAAAACAGATGTCACGTTGATGACCAGCACGCTCTGGATATGCAAATTACAAACGTAGATATTCGAGATATTGCGCAAGCTAGTCCAGATCGTGATCAAGCTGGTGTAGAACATGTACACGCCGATGAGCCAAACATAACAAGTGGTAATCCAAAAAGTGGTATTCCAGAAGATCCAGCTAGAACGCAGGGGGAACAAGAAGCGTCGACCTCCTATGGACCAGGTTTCCGGTGGCATAAAGATCATCCACCCGAACTGGTCATCGGTAACCCTACTTCTCCTCTTAGGATATGAGGTCAGATGATAAACGAGTATCTTAATTCAGCTTTCATATCGCATATAGAGCCCAAGAAGGTAGAAGAGACCTTAGTGGACCCGAGCTGGATAGAAGCTGTGCAAGAAGAACTTAGCCAATTCGAACGTAGTAAAGTATGACATCTAGTTCCTAGACCTACTGCCCAGAACATTATAGGTACTAAATGGGTCTTTAGGATTAAATTAGATGAGAATGGAAATGTTGCTCGAAACAAAGCTAGGCTAGTAGCGCAAGGCTATAGGCAAGAAGAAGGCATAGATTTTGAGGAATCCTTCGCCCCTGTAGCTAGGCTAGAGGCCATCCGAATATTTCTTGCATATGCCTCATTTAAGAATTTTAAATTTTATCAGATGGATGTCAAAAGTGAATTCTTAAATGGCATCTTGAATGAGGAAATGTATGTTACACAAACTCCTGGCTTCGTAGATCGTACCAGACCGAAATACGTATATAAGCTTGATAAAGCTCTGTACGATTGAAACAAGCTCCTCGAGCTTAGTATGATACTATGTCCAAATTCCTGATAGATCATGATTTTGTTATAGGATCTGTTGACAAGACATTGTTTAAATTCGTTAAAAATGATCATGTCTTGCTAGTACAGATTTATGTCGATGACATCATATTTGGCTCGAATAATCCTAAGTTTTGTGACAAATTTTCCAAGCTTATGCAGGAGAAGTTCGAGATGAGCATAATGGGAGAGCTGATATTTTTCCTAGGATTGCAAGTAAAGAAGCTTCAGGATGGAATTTTCATCAACCAAGCAAAGTATACAAAGGAACTTCTCAAGAAGTTCGGGATGAAAAATTGCTCGTCAGCAGCCACTCCAATGAGTGCTTCCATCAAACTAGACAAAGACGAAGCTGGAACTATAGTTGAGGTAACCATGTATCGTGGGATGATTGCTTCGCTTCTATACCTCATAGAAAGCAGACCAGACATTATTTTCTCGGTTTGTATGTGTGCCAGGTTTCAAGCTGATCTAAAACAGTCTCACTACATGACTGTTAATTGCATTTTTAAATATCTTAAGTGCATGCAGAACGTGGATTTTTGGTATCCCAAACACTCAAGTTTCAATTTAATTGGATACAGTGATGCAGATTACGCAAGTTGCAAAGATCGGCATAGCACAAGTGGAACTTGTCAGTTTCTGGGTGATAGACTAATATCTTGGTTTAGCACAAATTAGACATCAATCGATCCACAGTTGAGGCAGAGTACCTCGCAGCTGGAAGCTATTGCTCTCAAGTATTATGAATTCAACAACAGCTCTAGGACTATGGCATTGATGCACAGGAAGCATCCATCTCTTGCGAAAACACAAGTGCCATCGCGATCACTCAGAACCCCGTACTGCATTCTAGGACCAATCAAATAGACATCAGACTTCATTCGAGATCATGTGCTAAAGAAGGACGTTCGGGTGGAGCATGTGCCAACAGATCAACAAGTAGCTGGCATCTTCATCAAGCCTCTGCCGGACGCTAGTTTTTTTATTTTAGAAACATTTTAGGTCTCCTTGATATGTCTTGATTGTGTTCTACATGCATATGTTCAGGGGGAACAAAATAATTCAAATAGATAATACAAAAGTCCGATGTTTGTCACCAAGTTGGTCGGCTTCGTGCTGATCTGGTCCAACTTAGCGGCTACACAGTGTGATAATATCACGGTGTTTGAATAAATTGTTCTCACGCTGGTATATAGTAAATTGAACGGTTGAGATTGGTTTGTCTTTTAAAATTAATTTAAATCGGACGGTCATCTTTCTGGAATTTCAAATAACTTTTAATGTGATGATGACACGTGTCCACCTAAAGCCCTTCTCTCTCCTCGTTCGAACAAAAAAGTTTTATTTTACTTTTTCACGTGCTCTTTCAAATTTTCACCCATTCTAGCAAATTTACAGCTTCTTCGTGTAATCTCTCGCATTTTCTTAAATTTCTAATCCTTCTCTCCTATAAATGACTGCTTCCTTCTTCGTTAACGCTATGCATGTTGGAAAACGGTGGCGGATCCGGATCCCGTCTCCCGGCGGCGCAGCGGAAGTTTAAAATTAAGAGTCGGGATACGTTCAATACAATAAAATCAATACTATAAACCATTCATAGGATGATTTTTGGGGTGTTACCTTGCTGGCGTCTAGGCGCCTGGCTCCAACCAGAATCACAGGGAAACTGGCTCTTGTCGGTAGGCGGCTGTAGATCGTCAATCAGGTCCATGACCGGAAGCAAGGTTCCTTCGTCAGCCTGCGATAGAAGGCCTGACGAGATCAGCACGGACGGAAACTCCTCAAAACGGTGATCGGAACAAGTCCGATCAATGTGCCGCGGCGGCGGGCAGCGGCGTTTGGGCGGCGGCCGGCGGCGGCGTGGGGCTTTGGAGGAGAGGGGGCGGCCGAGAGAGAGCTCTAGGGTTTAGGGTGTGTATTAGTTGTTATTAATGAAGCCCTAGTCTAGTATAAGTAGACTAGTGGTGCACTTGGACCGGCCCAACGGGCCCAGGTCCAAATGACGATATCCACCACCGCGGCTTCATCGTAACTCCGATCGCCGATCAGATTGGACCGATCGACTCAGTTTCCAAAACTGAATATTATGATGTGAAAAACGATTTTTCAGATCATTTAACCCAAAATTGCAATTTAGTCCTCCAACTCTTGGAAATTGCAATTTGACCTCTGTTGACTTTTAGGAAGTCGCACTCCCTAAAATTTCTCCTCCTTTGCTCAACATATTGAGCTCAGTTTCCATGCGGGAATCTTGAATCCAGTACTTGTGTGACCCTCAATGGTTCAGGGATACAGCTAGCCGTGAGCCCACAACCATTGTGGCTCCGATATCGCAATATCGGACTTGCCCAACGGATCATGGTAAAGCGCCTAGAAACATCGCGCCATTATCCACTAGGTATCACTGATAGTGCCTGCAAGAACTAGTTGGTCATGGTTAGCGTACAGTACGATCCTTTCAATCCATATATCCCGATCAGATCAACGACCATTGGTAAATCGAGAGTCGCTAAAGATCCGATAGCTATGCATACATCTTGGAGATCGAATAGTGACATCGCGAGTGTAACTAGGTAAACTCATTTACCTAAAACACTTCTAGTACTCTGGCCAGAGATTTATACACTATTATCCCCTCAGATAGCATAGGATATCCACGCATGTAAGCGAGCGGTGAATCCTTGACAACGAAGCATCGAATCCTACATGCATCGGGATCTCACCCAATCCCGCCGCCTAATGACCCCAAGTGATTCGGAAAACGGGTCAAAGTGAGACGTCTATCATGTAGAGTCTCAATGACGTTTCGAGTCGTGAGGACTAATCAGTACAACCAAGACCTCGGACTTATCCACTCGACAAATGGAAACCACTTGGAAAGTCCGAACGAGGGTAGTTCGATAGATCACCAGGTCACTATCTATCTGCATGCTCAGAACATCACAATGTTCCCTACCAATGAAACATGGTACTTCGCATCTTAGATACTAGTCTCAAGCTCGGGCGGCCTTATCCTCATTTTGACGGCCCAATCGACTAGGAACTAATTCAGAATACACAGTGACTATTAGATGTGTTTCATGATAGCCGTCATACCCACTATCACATCTAACATATACTATGGTGCATTCTAGGTCTTTATCCAACACAATTGTTAACATTATATAAACATAATGAAGATAAATAATGCCATAAACAAATGCGAATATCATATATAAAGACTGTCACATTTTGACGGCCCAATCGACTAGGAACTAATTCAGAATACACAGTGACTATTAGATGTGTTTCATGATAGCCGTCATACCCACTATCACATCTAACATATACTATGGTGCATTCTAGGTCTTTATCCAACACAATTGTTAACATTATATAAACATAATGAAGATAAATAATGCCATAAACAAATGCGAATATCATATATAAAGACTGTCATATACAAGAGTCTATAAACCCACACGCCACAAGTTGGCTAGTTGGGCATCTACTCTAACA
>KV005009.1:177671-193940 GCA_001598015.1 Dorcoceras hygrometricum
TTTTGGGGGTGCGACTTCCTAAAAGTCAACAGGGGTCAAATCGAGATTTCCCGACGTTTATGGGCAAAACGGTCATTTTGCACTGGGGTTCTGAAAAATGGTTTTTCAGATCATAGTATTCAGTTTTGGAAACTGAGTCGATCCGTCCGATCTGATCGGCGATCGGAGTTACGATGAAGTCTCGGTGATGGAGATGAACCGAATGTTCATCCGTTGGACCCGGGCCCGTTGGGCCGGATCCAAATCCATCACTAAGTCTATTAATAGACTTAGGCCTTAATCAACTCACATGATACACAAAACTACACAAACCCTAAACCTAGCAAGTGGCCGCCGCCCCCCTCCTCTCTAAACCCGCCGTCGCCGCCGCCGCCTAGTGCCGCGCCGCCGCTTCGAGTCGCCAGAATTTGTTCCGGCCAACTTGACGATGAGAATCCGTCCACGCCGATCTCGTCAGGCCTTCTAGTGCAGGCTAACGAAGGAGCCTCGTTTCCGGTCGTGGACTGGATTGACGTTATCTACCGCCGCCTATCGTGAAGTGCCGGTTTCCTCGAGAAACTGGTCGGAGCCAGGCACGAGTTGCCAGCAAGGTAGTCATCTAAACTCCCTATGAATGTCATAGATTGCATGTTTGTATTGAATTGTATTGATCGTTTCCCGGCAAATTTTGTTCTTCCGCTGCCTCGCCGGGAGGCGTGATCCGAATCTACGCGCGGTTCCCCAACACAGTACGATCCTTTCAATCCATATATCCCGATCAGATCAACAACCATTGGTAAATCGAGAGTCGCTAAAGATCCGATAGCTATGCATACATCTTGGAGATCGAATAGTGACATCGCGAGTGTAACTAGGTAAACTCATTTACCTAAAACACTTCTAGTACTCTAGCCAGAGATTTATACACTATTATCCCCTCAGATAACATAGGATATCCACGCATGTAAGCGAGCGGTGAATCCTCGACAACGAAGCATCGACTCCTACATGCATCGGGATCTCACCCAATACCGCCGCCTAATGACCCCAAGTGAGTAGGCAAACGGGTCAAAGTGAGACGCCTATCATGTAGAGTCTCAATGACATTTCGAGTCGTGAGTACTAATCAGTACAACCAAGACCTCGGACTTATCCACTCGACAAATGAAAATCACTTGGAAAGTCCGAACGAGGGTAGTTCGATAGATCACCAGGTCACTATCTATCTGCATGCTCAGAACATCACAATGTTCCCTACCAATGAAACATGGTACTTCGCATCGCAGATACTAGTCTTAATCTCGGGCGGTCTTATCCTCATTTTGACGGCCCAATCGACTAGGAACTAATTCAGAATACACAGTGACTATTAGATGTGTTTCATGATAGCCGTCATACCCACTATCACATCTAACATACACTATGGTGCATTATAGGTCTTTATCCAACACAATTGTTAACATTATATAAACATAATGAAGATAAAGAATGCCATAAACAAATGCGAATATCATATATAAAGACTGTCATATACAAGAGTCTATAAACCCACACGCCACAAGTTGGCTAGTTGGGCATCTACTCTAACAATGCAGGTTGATTTTGCGTCTGTGATCGGTATGGAGCACACTGGCATGATGTGCATGTTTATGTCCCTGGAGGAAACAGGGCTTAAAGGATTTCTGGAGGTTTCCAACTCAGTGTTTGAGGGATCCGTCAGTGAGTTCTTTGCGAATGCAAAGGTTATTTCTGGGAAAATTGTCAGTTTCATGGAAAATCAAAAAATGGTACTTACAAAGGATGTATTTGCTGAAACTTTTGGGTTGTCAACTGATGGGATGGTTAGTTTCCTTGATATTCCGACTGAAATCGTGTTGGAAATGCGAAGGAGGTTTTCTGGACTAAAGTGCCATTCAGGGCACCAAATAAAAAGAAGTAAATGAAGATGGAATATAGGCTGTTGCATGACATTGTCTCCAAGGCACTGTGTGCCAAGTTGGCTCCTTTGATGTGGTTACCAGTGAAAAGGTCGATCTAATGGTGGTCATCACTGTCTGTTTGAAGGTAAACTGGGCACAGGTTCTGTTTCAGGTGTTGGTTGCTATGGTGAACAACCCTAACCATCAGTCACAAGGTTTTGCAGTTCAGTTGAGTGTATTGTTGGAGCGTTTAGTCAAGGCTGACCTCGGGGAGTCCGTCAAGCTCCATCCGCAAAAAGTGTTGACCAACAAATCGGTTCACACTTATATAGAGACAAATCTGGGTGTTGGTCCAGATGGTGAGACCAGCAAGGTGTCTGGAGCTACCGCAAGTGAACAACAATCTACTTCAGACAGTCTTCCATCTCTCACTAATAGGGCTGAGAAGGAAGCCGGTCAAAAGAAGAAGCCAGAGAAGGCGGCTGTGGAGAAGCTGAAAAAGAAGAAGGAAAAGGTTGTTCAAACGGTAAAGAATCAGAAAGTGGTTGTGAGCAAGCCAGTGGAGGCTAGGAGCCAAGCTGCTCCAACAAAGTCCAAGTCCGGGACCAGCTCAGACGAGGATTCGCGTCGGCTGACGAAGCTGAGGAGAGGTGACACTAAGTGCAAACAGGTTGTAGAATCATCAGACTCTGAATCCATCGTGTCTATTCCGCCGGTTCTGATTATGAAGAAGAGGACACAGAACAAAAAGCCGGTGAAGAAAGTTGCTGGTAACCAGGCTGACTCCCAACCTGGTCCTACTCCTGATATTCCAGCTGAGGATGAGGCTGTCTCCAACACTGCTGGGGCTCCAGAAGCCAATATGGAGACATCTCCAGCGGTGGAGAGATAAGTGATGATGAGTCTACTGTTGGTGGTCCAGAGGCCATGTAGGGACAACTCCAGAGAATGAGGGACGGGTTGATAATGCTACATCCACCGCTATTGAACAGGTAGATCAGGTGGAGAGTAGTACCCAGACAGAGGAGGAAGCTGCTGCCACGAGGGTGCTATTGTGGTGAGTTCTGGACCTGAGCAACCAGCTCAGTAGTCCTTTACTTTTGCTGGTAAGGGGATCTTTGCTATCGTGGAGATCGGGGAGATCAACTGGGCGACGCACTTTCTGCCCAAGATCGACCCAGCAGCCAAGGGCATAGGGATGTTGGAATTTTTTGCCCGACCTAACTCAGTAAAGGAGCACTGTATGTACATATTGTTTATTCGATTCTTTGTGTCACAAAACATCTGTACACACACTCTGTAGCGTTGACTCGCCACTGTAAATCATAAACAGAGAGTGTAGAGTGCTAGAATTGCACAACCAGCTTAGTGCTGAGTTCACTGTATTTCGAACCAGATTGCGGGTCTGTGTTCGTGGTTGAGTGCTAGGAGTTCTTGCAGCTGCTGGCTGTCGCATCGGGTTTGTACAAGGAGTTGTATAAATTAAATCCTCTAGTGGAAATCCTTCCCATTGAGGAATAAGGGGAGACGTAGGAGAATTAACTCCGAACTTCTAGAAACAATTCTCTCGACTCTTTATCTTTTACATTTACGCATTTATTCTAACTGTTTACTGTTGAATCGTGTTCTTTCGGCATAAAATTAATTTAATTTAAACGAGACAACAGCAATCACTAAGAACCCTCTAAGCTGGTAACTAGGCTTTGAGGTTTGCATCGAACAGTAAAATATTTTGAAAATAATTTCCAAGCAAAATTAGCAGAGAAGTTAATTCACCCCCTCTGAACTATCGGGCTTGTTTTCCGATCCTAACAGTTTCCTAAATTAATAGTAAGAGGAGTAATTTTTTAAAAATTTTGGAAATTATAGCTGATCTTATAAATTAATTATTGCTTTCTTAAATTTATAAATTCATTATTTTTGTTAATGCTGAGGTGTATAGTTTCTCTTGTTGGCATCGAAACGCTGAATATGCATTTAATACATGAAAGAAATGGATGCATGTACCACATATTAATACATCATAATTTGCTACCAGACAAATGAACGAATAATAATATAAAATGTCTACTCCCTGAAATGAGTGGTCGGGGACTGCTGTGCCACCCTTTATTAAAACATTTTAATTATTATAATGATTATATATATATATCTTATGTATATTGGAAACAAAATCAATTGATATGAAATAATTTCTTTACTTCTATTTGAAGCATATGTTTACTCTTACTTCAATATATACATTATCGGTGTAATAATTAAAAAATGGTTGTATATGTATGTGTATCATATTTGAGTAAAAATTTGAAATTCTTTAAATTTTCTTATTTTTAAAGTAAGCGTAAACACATTCTTCAAAAACAAGTATACATATTGCTTTATATTATCGAGTAAGTTTTGGATATATATATTTGATTTTTAATATATTTCTCTCTAATAAAATATTCCGATCTTACATTATAATATTCTTATAAAAAACTGTTATGATAGCATCTTTTTTAAGTCAATCATTTAGTACAGATTTTCAAACCAACCAACAATAAGAACTATTATTTTTATTAAAGTATTACTTTTTCACAAGAATATAATAAAAAATAGACTTGAAGATGTTGTACCCTAATCCTAGATAAGCACTATATATAGTGAAGCTGTTCATGTAAACCATATCCATCTGCCAACTATTGTTTCTTATTTTGGCTGCTTATTTTATATGGTCCAGCATGCAGTTTTCCATTTTTGACGAAGTCTCAATAGTCGATTAAACAGTTATTGCTCAATTTTGAATTGAAGTCAGTCCCCACCCAAAAAATAATAATTGATTACAAGTTGAGGTGGACATTGATTTTTTGTCCCGACAAGCATAACTCAAACCTTTGGCATTTTCTATTGCTACTTGCAATAATAGTTTGCTTGAATTAGAATTCACTGTTTCCTTTTTTTGGGCCTTTAACCCAAACACATTATATTCATGAATTACAATTTTCATTGGCCATGTAAAAAACCTCAAGATAAATAATAGGAACTTTTAAGTTAGGAATAGAATTTCGAAAATTTGGAAGATACGAAATGGTAAACATGACCTAGTGGTGGGAACATCTACTTTCATGTTCAAAGTGTAATACTGGAAAAACCGAATCCATTCTTACCTCATACCAACAAAAGAATGTTTATCATTATTTGGGATTGGCTTAATTTTCTCAAAAAAAAAAAAATGGAGATTTAGGCCATTTTGCCTTGGCCTATGGAGTTAACTTGAGCCTAATAAGACCCATAAATGTTTAGGCTTTTACCATAATTCAATCATTGGCTTTAATCCCCTAACGATAATGTGTTGAGTTAAGCGTTCATTAATGAGAGTAGTACTGAGAAGGGTGACATCCTAGAAAAATCTCGTACGTCAAGCTGCTGACGTTGCGTCGCTTGATCTGGTTGGCCATGTGGACTGTAAAAGTGTGATGCCAGATCTTAACGGGTAATACTATCTCTACTAGGGGATATGATCGACGGTAGGGAAAGGGTAAGACTGATCTCTAAGGAATTGAGACAGCACCAACAGTTAGACACGCACATCTCTTGACTCATGACCAACAGCTCAACTCTAACGCACACGTATTTGCACTCTCCGCTGCCACATTATAAGGAAATAAAGTTGCACCTTGGCTAACAACTATAACTTTTGATCTAGTGGTAAAAACACATGGATTAGATTTTAATTTAATCACATTTCTCATTTTGTATCACGTATAATTTATCATAGATCAATAAATTATTAAATTAAAAGTAAATATGATATTTCATAATCTTTTTTCTTTATATTAATCACTTTTATATGTCATACAATTTATACAAAAATTAACCAATAAAAATTGAATGTATTTTAATTTTTGTAAATATTATATATCTTACTTCAAATTTATCTGCATATCCATCCTATCTCATCGTACTAAACCAATCCTGGAAATAAATGTCGAAACTCATATGTTTCCTATTCTTTTATCTTAAAGATTAAATGAATATTTCCAAATTTCAATCTTGAGAAAATCGGCCAATCTATTTTGTAGTCATGTCATAATTGAATCTTCCAATAATAATAACGATGACGACGTTGCAAGAGGACACGTAACCCTTAAATATGATTAGAAAAGGCAGAGCTGTAAGCCAAATACTACTTTTTATTATTTTCTTTTCTGATTTCCTGTTTTTATTACAACTACTCCACCAGTATACTTCTGCATATTTCCATTATTTCCCATTATTCAACTCCCTTATCGTACAAGCTCGGGCTACTTCCCAAAAAGGAAGAAAAATGAGAAAAGCTTCAGGAAAATACTGAAGAAACCTCAGTACAAAGGACCTGACCCCAAAAACCTAGCCCCGTACCAGATGAATCTCATGTTGAGGTACTAATTAAAGCTACCTTTTCCGTATTTCGCGTATCTTTCTGCTCAGGACGAACATGCGGGTGGTTTAAGTTTATATTTAGCAGGTCATGTGTTCGAGGTTTTTGTTTTCTTGGAAGTATAAACATGAGGTAGTGGATGGGAATGGCAGACGGTTCTTTTTGGGCATTAATTTGAGCTTTGGATCTCTATTTTTGTTGTACTTTGAGGTGGGTTTTCTGAATTTCTTCAGTTTTTTGTCTTGCTTTTGTTTCTCAGATGAAATCTTGTTGCAGTGGTGGATAAAATCAGGGTTTTCTTGAGGAATCTCTATTCTTTTAAGGGGAGTGAGAATTGAAGTTGTGCAGATAAAAGAACCAGTGATTTTAAGTTTTTGTTTTTCAGTTTTGGGGTTTTTTCTTCGTTGGATCTGATTACTGAACTGCATAGTTTAGAGATTTACGGAGGAAAAAGAAAGGAGATATCGCAATGTGATTGAAGTGAACTTATTGAAGCATTGAAGAGTAAATTGTTATGTTTTTAGACAAGAGGGGCTTAGTCTTTTTGACAAATCAAGAAGTTGTTTTATTTAATTAGTTGTTTTATTGGGAAAAGAGTAAGAATTTGTGGAAGAAAGATGGCTCATAGATGGTGGGCAGGAAATGTAGGAATGAATCAAGCTCAATCGCTTCACTTAGTTAACACTGCGGAAGAAAATGCTGCTTTGAACAATGCAAATGCTTCAAATAGTAGTGGGAGCAACCCTAACCAAAACCATGATGATGGAGATAATCAAGAAAATGAGGAAGATCTTAACCCGGCCGGTGATCTCGATATATCCGAACCGTCATCGAGCTCAGGCCGTCGACCGAGAGGCCGACCTCCCGGTTCGAAGAATAAGCCAAAACCTCCTATTGTTATAACTAAGGAGAGTGCAAATAGCCTCCGTAGCCATGTCTTGGAAATTAGCAGTGGCAGCGATATCTCCGAGAGCATTTCGACCTTTGCACAGCGGCGCCATTGTGGTGTTTCGGTATTGAGTGGTAGTGGGATTGTTACAAATGTGACATTGCGCCAGCCAGCTGCTCCTAGTGGAGTGATTTCTCTTCATGGAAGATTTGAGATATTATCGTTATCAGGGGCATTCTTACCGGCACCATCGCCGCCTGGTGCTACGGGGTTGACGGTCTACTTGGCTGGCGGCCAGGGGCAGGTGGTTGGCGGCACGGTGGTTGGTGCATTGACGGCGTCAGGACCGGTGATGGTAATAGCAGCTACATTTTCAAATGCTACATATGAGAGGTTGCCACTGGAAGATGAAAGTACTAATGAGGGAATGGAAATACAGACGTCGGGAGGGAATACTGGATCAGTTCGTGCACCAGTGGCCGAACCCACGACATCAGCTGCATCGGTTCCTTTATATAATTTACCTCCTAATTTACAACCCAATGGACAAATGCCGCAGTCTGATGTCTTTTGGGCTCCTCCACCACGCCCTCCCCCTTATTAAGGTGACAAAATATGCTTAATTGGACATGCTTTTGAGCATAGAGCCTCTACCGGATTGCCTCTTGTAAGCATAGGATCATGAAGTGAGGTTAGAATTTATTGGCTACTTCGTATCATGTGTAAATGAATTCGGCCTCTAGGTTTATCTTTTGCTATGTCTAGTTGTTTTGCGAACGAACCTTGGCACAAAGAACCATGACATTGTTCTTCGAATAAGTGAGAATATTTCGAATTTGGTCAGCAATTTGAGTTCATATATTTTGCATTTAATATTTTAGTCTTCATATTTGTGCTGTATGGTTAATCTTTTTTTGGTTTATTACTTCTATGTATTGTGATTTGACGCTAATAATTAGTTGAAAAGTCTACTAGAAACAACACTTTTCTTAGTGGCTTTGTATGTTTCCTCAAGCATTGAAGGATTCATAATATGTCATTTCAATTAATCAAATTGGTTAAAAAGGGGATCCATTTGTGAGCTTTATGTGATATCAAATTATTGTGGTATTTTGTGCATGGATGAATGTTCTTGAATGCCTATGCTTCTTACTTCACATTGGATTTGAAAGCTTTGATTTAATTAGATGCAGCTGTCATTTGTCCTCATTAAATATATAAATTTGACACTTTTTTTGGTAGTGACAGTAGTTTCAATTGATTATGATATTTAAATGGGACATCCAGAGCACATGTGACAATAGTCATGAGTAGTAAATGAAATTTTTAAGTTGGATAGTTGGGAGTCAACATTAAGTACCTCCTGGGATTTTTTGCCAAGATAACAAATAGTAAGGGCTTACACTTTACAATAACTGAGTTGCAAATCTTTGTTTTTAACAAGTGTTGGATGGTGTGGATCTAATCATATACACGAGGCTATCATAGAAGGTTCGAATCCTGACATGATCGAGTGAAAAATAGAATGACATTGAACAGATTGTAGATCAATCGACTCAAGTATCTTTGATACACTAGGGAAAGATGGACTCCGGATTCGTAGAAATATATATAGAGATGTCATATTGAGCAGGATCGCATTGAAGTAAGCTTGCGCGACGAAATTGATGGCTTGAAATCTTGGATTCAGTTGAGAATACCATCTACATGGGAAGGAAGTTCTCTAGTACTCAATCGAAGTATGTTCGCTGGTAGTCTAAATCTCCTATGTCGATTGATATTTTATAGCTATTGGTTCTCGTGAGATAAGATAGGTTATATTTTCGAATTCTTTGTTATTATACTTTGTAATTAATTAATGATGCAACCCTCATGCAAAAACTTTGTTATATCTATATATTACTAATTGTGAGTTCAACAATATGTTATCTTTTTCATTCAAATATATATATATATATATATATGTTATATTTTGTATACTCTTGTATGTGCGGGCGGCTACCCGCCCAGTCAATATCTATCCATATATTTACATATAAAAAAATAAATTGATATATTACCAATTAAATAAAGAGTGTAAATGCTTAAAAAAAGCTACACAATTTCGCCCGTCAGTTTTCAATTTCATAAATCCCTTCCATTTTATGTAAACCATGAGCTCTATTCTATATTTGTGGGACTGATGGATGCATCTCATTTGTCTAAAGACCAATTTTATATAGACGAACACATATAATAATTTTGTTTACAAAATTTTTTAATAAAAACGAAGTTGCTTGTTAGGTGACATTAGCGAGTAATGGATATATTAATTAGATTTATTTACGTATTCTGATGTTCTTTATAAAAATATAGCATGGACTTTAACTTTCAATGTTGTAAATATGATATTACAAATAAAATAGAAGAAGGATGTTTCATAGTTCGTTAATTTAAATTGACCATAAAATATTCTAATTTTTCAGTATTAGTTTTTTTCACTGTTTAGTTTGAAGATATACACAAAACTCGAGAATAATATGAATATTAAACGTTTTAACTATATATTAACCATGTAAAATAAAAAATTATTTTTTAGGTACCACTTCTAATTTAAATTTATTTTTTATTCTTTTACAGTGTGTTAGGATCGAAAAACATTGAGCTGAGTTTAGAAGTGAGGTTGAATAAATTCCGTAAAATAAATTAGTGTTTCAAACAATTTTAAGATCAATTGAGTTACCAACTGATCCTATAACTCAATCACTTCTGTTCTCTTGAACAATAAAAGAATTTATGCAGAAACAACTCAATCGAAAACAGTGAACAAGGAAAATATAAATGAAATGCTAAAATGTAAAACAGATTGCGAAATAGAGATTTGTTTATGAAAGTTTGAAGCAACGCTTCTACGTCTCCCCTTATTCCAATTAAAGAAGGATTTCACTAGAAGATTTGGTGAGAATACAGTGTATCCTAATCCGATTAGTCATGCCACACCCGAGCTGAACTTCTAGTCTCATAATATAAGCTCGCAGGCTGTGTTTACAAAGATCTTTTCTAAGGCATTTTCGAATGAATACAACTCAACGCTCAAGCCTATAGTTTCAGCTACAAGCTGAAAACTATACAAAGAATTGAAAAGAATTTGTTTGTTGAACATAGAATGTCAACTATTTTGTTCGCATGAATAATATATTACGTTTGTAGCTCAAGTGATTCGGTAACTGTTTCACGCAACAGCTTGTCATATATTTATACCCTTGTTCTCGAACGATCATTAAGTGAGCAAGTAGACACAATCCTCTTTCATCAAGGACAAAGGTACGTCGCAATAAACGCTTCATTTAATGCTTCTCTTGAGGATTGGCTTTGTCTATAGAACCCAGTTACTTTTTAACCAAAAATTGAAACCTTCGACTGTCTCAAAAGTCACTCTGTACATTATGCTATAACTGGTTCTGATCCTCATAAATGTTCGTCCAAGTTGTCTCTTGCCTCGTCTGATTAGTTCTGGACCGTGGTTTGTAATGACTTGACAATCTGAAGCTCTAGTCTGAAAATTGCGAAAGTTTAGCTGAAAGCTGTATGCGAGGCTGAACTGTTTTAAGAGCTGACTTTGCTCTAAGCTATTTCTCTTCTTCGAAACTCCAATATGATCTCTGATAGGATCAATGTGGTTTGAAAAACAGCTGCAAGAGTTCAGAAGGGGGGGTTGAATGAACTCTTGGTATTTTTAAATTTTCGAAACCTTTTAAAACAGTTTTACAAGCACCCGCTTAACTTAAATCCGCGTTATCAGATTTAAGGATATCTCAGTTTAAAATCAAATTTCTCGACTAACAAAAAGTGTGGAAAGAAGTCGATTAATTTGTGAACAGTTAAAGCAATAAGTAAATGCTATAATGTAAAAGTTTAAGGATCGAGAGTTTGTTTATGGAAGTTCGGATATCAATATCCTACGTCTCCTCTTCTTCCTTTTTAGGAAGGTTCCACTAGAAGATTTGATGGTTACAGGCCTTCTGCAAACACCCTATCACCGAGCCTCGCTCAAGGTGAACTCCTAGCAACACCAACAACAAAGCAGTCGCAACTGCTTAATACAAGTGAATAATATTTTTCAAACGGCTTAAGGAGCACGTTTGTTACAGACTCAAATGGATTTTACAATGAGGTACACAACTATTGAAGTCTGTAAATCTTCTGGTTTCTAAACGTAGAAACTCGATTCAACAAAGGTGAACCAGAAGATGAACTCGAAGATAGAACAATAAGCGCTGGTTGAGTGTTCTTCGAGTTTGCGAGCTTTTGAGAGATAACTTTTACAAAGAGAAAGCTCGAGAATATTTGAGACGAAATAATGGCAGAGTGACGGCAAGTAGTCGAGAGTGAAGAAGAGAGAGCTTCTTTAATTCAAACTTTATACCCTTCGTTCAGAACGGTCGATTAATTCGACTAAGGAAACAAAATCCCTTTTCAAAATACTGATAATCATGCAATCGTCTTTTCTGCTCCACTACATGGTAAATTGCACATCGTCAGAGCCAAATTGTCGTGTTCCATTTCCGTGTAATCACCGTAAAACGTTCTCTGTAAATGTGTACTATTTATCCAAAATAGTACCAACGTTGTCTCCGCAATTGTACGATCTTAATCTCCACCATTGATTCTTTCCAATTTGAATAAATGATCTTGTTTGAATCGATTCATCGTTTGCGCCTGAAGTCTCTTATAGTCGATTCAGCTTTTCCTTCCTTGAAGATGATGAATAGTTCATCGCTGATAGAATCTACATCAACTTCTGAATTTAGCGCTAAGCCAAATGCTGTCGTATCAACTAATCCAAACGACGTAGTTTTGTTATACATTAATAAACATGCTAACGTCTGAATATGCTCACTACTGAGGTAGAATTCAACCGCTGATCATAACAACCAACGACTGATTATACCAACTGCTGATAAGATATCCAATGCCTGAAATATCTCCCTTTTTGCAAATTGTGATATAACGACTGGTTGCAACGACTGAATCAAAATCACTGTAGCTAACTGCTGAAAATACTTACTACTGAAATAAGTACCCAACTGCTGAAATTCTTGCTTCTGACGCGAATATCCAACTGCTGAATCAATATACTTCTGACATAAGAACACAATGGCTGAATGAATACCAAAGCCTGATAGCGTCACCCTTGATCAACAACTGAATTGTTCTTCACGACTGAAAAAAGAACCCGATACCAGAAACTGATAACTGTATATCTACAATCCTCTGAAATAGAAACCCATCAACTGAGTGCTTCAACTCAACTGCTGAAATATTTCTGAATACCAAGATCTGATATCTAACAACTGATTCAACATCTGAAGATGTTTAACTCAACGTCTGAACTAATATCGAATGCCCAAGTCTGAGATAAACTGACGTCTGAATATATTTTGCTGTTAATTGCAACGGCTGATTCTCCAGAAGTAACTTTGTATCAGCACTTGTCTTATTTTGTTATCACCAAAACTAATAAATTTTATCTTAACAATTTCCCACTTTTTGGTGATGACAAAACTTAGCAGCCTTAAGATATATTAGTGAGCAAAAATTAAATTGCGCAAAAGTCTGCTGAATTCTAAATTTCATTTCTGATAAAATGTACACAAGATTTGTACAACAAGAGATCAACAACAATTTATCCTATCCAATCTCTAAAAGATCTCCTGAACGGTCCACCACCACTGCTGGAATATCTTCTCTTGGAAGATCCACTCCTATCGTGTGAGGATTGAGAATTTAAATTAGTGATTAATTGAATTGATTTGGGATTAATCACGTAAAGTTTAAACTTAGCAGCCTTAAGATATATTAGTGAGCAAAAATTAAATTGCGCAAAAGTCTGCTGAATTCTAAATTTCATTTCTGATAAAATGTACACAAGATTTGTACAACAAGAGATCAACAACAATTTATCCTATCCAATCTCTAAAAGATCTCCTGAACGGTCCACCACCACTGCTGGAATATCTTCTCTTGGAAGATCCACTCCTATCGTGTGAGGATTGAGAATTTAGATTAGTGATTAATTGAATTGATTTGGGATTAATCACGTAAAGTTTGAGGTTCCTGCCGATTTTTGAGCGTTGCGATAAATTTTGGAAAATTTAGTCGTAGCGATTTTGGAGCAAAATGTCAGCAGTAAGTTTTAGCAGCAAGTTACTGTAGCTCCTGCTGGTGGATTGTGAATCAGCAGAGATGACGTCAGCGTGACGCAAGGAGATCTGCTGGTTTTAGTTCAAGTTGAAGTTGCTGCTGGCAGATGTTGCAATTAGCGTGAGATTGAACGAGGAAGTGACACTTGTTAGTCAACATTTTGGAGTGTTGACTATTGAATTCAACAGTTGCGCTTGTGAACAGTGATCAGCTGATGGTTGGTGGAATCAGTCGCAAGAGCTGTCGATAGATATGATGACGTAGGCGTGACGTATTCCTTGCTGCTGGTAGTAGTTTGCGTTGCGATGGTTGCTGCTGACCAGCAGGCGCGCAAATACGTTTATGTTGAAAATGTTCAGTCGACTGATTATTGGTGTTCAGCAGACGTTGATTTGGGGAGATTATATATAGAAGTGTTGATCGACACTTAGAATTATTTTGAGCCAGATATTTCTTATCTCTTCTTCTCCAAACCCTCGTCGAGCTACTGTTCACCGTGATTTTCCACCGCCGATTCCCATCGCATCCAGCCTCTGTTTTTGGAAATCTTAGTGGTGCTGGATTCCCCTTGCTTAGCTCTTTCGTTTGCTACCCAATTGAGACGTTGTTTTAGCGCTGGTGTGGAAACGCGAAGCTGCTGGAGTTCGAAGCTTTTGAGAAAAGTCTGTGCGTGCGTTCTTCTGCTAGCGTGAGCTTTTTGGTGAGCATTCCTATTATAATTGAGCTCTGTTCTTGTAGCTAATGCCTGCATAGAAGTGTAGGAATTGAATTAGACTTCTGGCCGTAGGATTATCGTGTTTATGATGAGATTGAGCTAAGATATTAGCTATGTTGTAACAGATTTGAGCTTCCAGGAAGTTCCTGCTGCGTGATTTGAGCCAGGAGAAATCTGTTAGGTAAATTGAAGAAGAAATGTACGAATTGAGCAGCTCTTAGCAGTTTTGAGCTTGAGCATGGCTATAATTCGATGTTGTGAAATCTGTGGCTTTACTGATATGTGCTTACGTGAATCAGTTACTGTTTTGTTTGAATGTGTATACTGTTTTACGTTTAGGCATATTATGTATTGAGCATGGATATTGAATGGCATTCATGCATACATCTTGAGCCTGAATTTCAGATTCGATTTGATAACCTAATTGGGTGCCACGTTGTGACTGGCCGACTGTTGGGTCGTGCCCGAAAAGTCCAACGCTATTGTCGGAGCGGTGACTACCGGATACGAGTGTCTACAGCCGAGCTGTGATGGGCTGACGGGCCCCGATTATCACGGACCGATGATTTCCCGGTTGATAGATCGTGGTATAGAGGAGACATGATATGATTTGCCGGTTGTTGCACCGGTCTAGCTGACTGATTTCCTTCGACAGCCTCATGCATTCATAGCATTGATTTATAGCATGCTGCATGTTTATCTGCCTTGATAGCTCTTCGTACTGAGGCTTGACCTCGTATTTGTTTCCTGCTTTTGTTTTGTTTGGGTCTATGTTGCCCATTTGCAGGAGCATTAGGTAATCAAGCTGGACCGAGTGGAAGTTCAGCTGGTCGATCCTCGCGTCCCTGAGTCCCAGTCTATATATGATATGTATTGAACCGGGGGATGCCCCGTGTTATCATGTATTGGGGATTTATTTTTGGTTGATATACCTGTTGTGTTGGAGTTTGAGTCAACTCGTATTTTATTATCTCTATTTTGAATGTATGATTTGAAGTTCAGGCCCATTGTATGTCGAAAAATTTTAAGCCCTGATTTTAAAGCTTCCGTGTTTATGCGCTTATTATGTGTTAATTGTTAGTAATTAGCACGGGGCCTGACATTTTTGGTATCAGAGCTTAAACTGGGATAAGCTCGATTTCTTTTGATCACACTCGAGTCTAGAGCAGGTAGTGATGATGACGTTCAGGTCGAGGACGTCACTAGGCAGATAGGTGGAATGGAGTTAGTCTTAGCTCCATTTCAGTGGACGATGAGGGTGGCGCTAGGGCTGAGGCGTGGCTTGTTCAGATGGAGGAGCTATTTGATACCCTGGAGTACGCTCCGGAAAAGAGACTGAAGTTGGCAGTGCTACAGCTACGAGATGATGCACAGCGCTGGTGGAGGAGTACATCTAGGATGCTTCGAGATAGTGGGACGATGCTCTCTTGGGATGTTTTCTGTGAGGCTTTTCGACGCGAATACACTCCAGAGTCCTATTTCGCCAGTCGAGAGCGTGAGTTTGATAATTTGAAGTAGGGTGATATGCGTGTGGCCGAGTACGCGAGGCGGTTTTCTGCGCTTCTAGTGTACATGCCAGCTGTGGCGAACCAAGAGCGAACGAAGAGGAACAAGTTTTTGAAGGGCTTGAGACCTGACCTTTATCGGATGGTGCTGTCTGGATCCCCGGCGACCTTCATGGAAGCTGTGAACAATGCGGTGGATATCGAGGAGAGTTTGATGGATCCTGAGGCTCCGATACATCAGAAGACCGCACGTGCTTCTCAGCCAGCTCAGGCGGTGTCGCAGTCATATCAGTCTCCGCAGGGGTCACAGCAGTCGAGTCGCCAGCAGTTTAGACCTAGAGGGAAGCAATTCAAGAAGAAGGGCCATTCGAGTTCTTCTGGTTCCGTGAGCTCTGGTTCTGGCAGTGGTTCTGGTAGCGGTTCTGGAGGCGGATTCTGTAGTCAGTGCGGAGGGAGACATGAGACTTCGCAGTGTCGAGGAGTCACAGTCTCCGCAGGGGTCACAGCAGTCGAGTCGCCAGCAGTTTAGACCTAGAGGGAAGCAATTCAAGAAGAAGGGCCATTCGAGTTCTTCTGGTTCCGTGAGCTCTGGTTCTGGCAGTGGTTCTGGTAGCGGTTCTGGAGGCGGATTCTGTAGTCAGTGCGGAGGGAGACATGAGACTTCGCAGTGTCGAGGAGTC
>KV005009.1:229849-246079 GCA_001598015.1 Dorcoceras hygrometricum
CAAATTGATTTGATCCGGAGTAGAATGAAGGCTGCCCAAGACCGTTTCTCGAGTTATGCGAACAGAAGACGTCGACCGTTAGAGTTTGAGGTGGGCGATCTTGTGTTTCTCAAGATTTCTCCTTTCAAGAGCGTGATGAGATTCAGATTTAAAGGCAAATTGGCTCCCAGATTCGTTGGTCCCTTTGAGATTATCGAGCGGATTGGACAATTGGCTTATAGACTGAGGCTGCCCGAGGAGTTAGCCGCGATGCATGACGTGTTTCATGTGTCAATGTTGAGAAAATATGAGCCGGATCCCTCCCACGTTTTGAGAACTGACGAAGTTGAGCTGGACTCTGCCTTGAGTTATGTTGAATATCCGGTGCAGATCTTGGATAGGAAGGAGAAACAGATGAGGAACAAGATTATTCCGTTGGTGATGGTCCAATGGAGCAAGCATGGCCGAGAAGAAGCAACCTGGGAAGTTGAAGGGAAGATGAGGCAGGATTGGCCTCATCTGTTTGAGCATTGAGCGTGCAGGATCTCGAGGTATTTTCTGGTGTTGCTTTGAATTTTTGATGAGTTGTTAGTGCAGAATGGCATGTTTGATTGTTTCTTCCCTGTGTTTGCCTTTGATTTCGAGGATGAAATCTCTTAAGTTGGGGAGAATGTGAGGATTGAGAATTTAGATTAGTGATTAATTGAATTGATTTGGGATTAATCACGTAAAGTTTGAGGTTCCTACCGATTTTTGAGCGTTGCGATAAATTTTGGAAAATTTAGTCGTAGCGATTTTGGAGCAAAATGTCAGCAGTAAGTTTCAGCAGCAAGTTACTGTAGCTCCTGCTGGTGGATTGTGAATCAGCAGAGATGACGTCAGCGTGACGCAAAGAGATCTGCTGGTTTTAGTTCAAGTTGAAGTTGCTGCTGGCAGATGTTGCGATTAGCGTGAGATTGAACGAGGAAGTGACACTTGTTAGTCAACATTTTGGAGTGTTGACTATTGAATTCAGCAGTTGCGCTTGTGAACAGTGATCAGCTGATGGTTGGTGGAATCAGTCGCAAGAGCTGTCGATAGATATGATGACGTAGGCGTGACGTATTCCTTGCTGCTGGTAGTAGTTTGCGTTGCGATGGTTGCTGCTGACCAGCAGGCGCACAAATACGTTTATGTTGAAAAGTGACGTCGTTTGGATTAGTAGATGCGTCGTCGTTTTGAGTGATTTCACGCGACCAGCAGATGGATTGTTTTGAAGAGAGAGCTGTTACCAGCTCTTGGTCGTTTTGCTTGCGAGAGCTGTTGGCAGCTGGTGTTTGCTACGGCGTCGTTTTGATAAGTTGAAACGGTGTCGTTTTGAAGTGTTTTAGTGCGATTGTTGGTGTAATCGTTGCTGCTGAATTTAGCGAAAGAAAAGAGGGCTGCTGCTGATAGACTCCTGCTGGTTACTTCGAGTGATTTCAATGATCAGCAGGCGAGGCTTTAAGAGATATTTATAGAAGTGTTGATCGACACTTAGAATTATTTTGAGCCAGATATTTCTTATCTCTTCTTCTCCAAACCCTCGTCGAGCTACTGTTCACCGTGAATTTCCACCGCCGATTCCCAACGCATCCAGCCTCTGTTTTTGAAGATCTTAGTGGCGCTGGTTTCCCCTTGCTTAGCTCTTTCGTCTGCTACACAATTGATACGTTGTATTAGCGCTGGTGGGGAGGCGCGAAGCTGCTGGAGTTCGAAACTTTTGAGAAAAGTCTGTACGTGCGTTCTTCTGCTAGCGTGAGATTTTGGGTGAGAATTCCTTGTAGAATTGAGCTCTGTTCTTGTAGCTAATGCCTGCATAGAAGTGTAGGAATTGAATTAGACTTCTGGCCGTAGGATTAGCGTGTTTATGATGAGATTGAGCTAAGATATTAGCTATGTTTTAATAGATTTGAGCTTCCAGGAAGTTCCTGCTGCGTGATTTGAGCCAGGAGAAATCTGTTAGGTAAATTGAAGAAGAAAGGTACGAATTGAGCAGCTCTTAGCAGTTTTGAGCTTGAGCATGGCTATAATTCGATGTTGTGAAATCTGTGGCTTTACTGATATGTGCTTACGTGAATCAGTAACTGTTTTGGTTGAATGTGTATACTGTTTTACGTTTAGGCATATTATGTATTGAGCATGGATATTGAATGGCATTCATGCATACATCTTGAGCCTGAATTTCAGATTCAATTTGATAACCTAATTGGGTGCCACGTTGTGACTGGCCGACTGTTGGGTCGTGCCCGAAAAGTCCAACGCTATCGTCGGAGCGGTGACTACCGGATATGAGTGTCTACCGCCGAGCTGTGATGGGCTGACGGGCCCCGATGATTTCCCGGTTGATGGACCGTGGTATAGAGGCGACATGATATGATTTGCCGGTTGTTGCACCGGTCTAGCTGACTGATTTCCTTCGACAGCCTCATGCATTCATAGCATTGATTTATAGCATGCTGCATGTTTATCTGCTTTGATAGCTCTTCGTACTGAGGCTTGACCTCGTATTTGTTTCCTGCTTTTGTTTTGTTTGGGTCTATGTTGCCCATTTGCAGGAGCATTAGGTAATCAAGCTGGACCGAGTGGAAGTTCAGCTGGTCGATCCCCACGTCCCTAAGTCCCAGTCTATATATGATATGTATTGAACCGGGGGATGCCCCGTGTTATCATGTATTGGGGATTTATTTTTGGTTGATATACCTGTTGTGTTGGAGTTTGAGTCAACTCGTATTTTATTATCTCTATTTTGAATGTATGATTTGAAGTTCAGGCCCATTGTATTTCGAAAAATTTTTAAGCCCTGATTTTAAAGCTTCCGTGTTTATGCGCTTATTATGTGTTAATTGTTAGTAATTAGCACGGGGCCTGACATATCGCCTCCCTCTGACGACCACCTTTGTATCTGCTCTACTCTTCTGCTCTATTGCCACTTCCACCATTTCCCCCGCTGGGTCTGCTTTGATTGTCAGGAGGTGGCTGGGGGCGGCTGCTACTACCTTCCCCCTTTTTGTCATCACTGCCCTTATTGAGAAAGGAAATGAGTTCTGCAAGGTGAGTACTGAGGGAAGCTAATTGGCCTTGTGTATCTACACGAAACTCCAGAAGTTCATTGCGAATATCTGCTAGTTTATCATCAAAATCCTTTGATAAGGCAGCCTTGATATCCCTCACTTCTTTCCTGGTAGCATCTAATCTGTCGATAATATGACGTTTTGATTGCGGACAGCTTTTAGAGCTAGAGAGAGTGCATTGTTGTCATTTTGAGCCTCCTGGCGACTGCGTTTGAATAAACCCCGAAAGGTTTCATTATGCTCAGCAATACTGTCGAGGAAGACTCTTTTAACATGATCAATTTTGTTCATCACTTCTCCAAGAGCATTATTTGTCTGTCGAGAACCCTTTGATTGAGTAGTAACAAAATTTGAGAAGGATTCCCGAAGAGCATCAATAGAGGTAGAAACAGCTGTGGCAGAGGACTTCGAAATAAAGTGATCAAGAGCTGAATCAACTTCCAACTGAATATCGTCTTCAACGAAGTGCATGGAAGAGTCAGCTGTGGTAGACGGAGATTGAGGACGCTGGTCCAAAAGCAACTGTACATATGAACGATCGGCTGTAGCAAAAGAACTCTGTACACTGGAAATAGCAAAAACTGAACTTTGAGCTATCTGTACATCTCTGAACACTGTTCTTTCGAAAGCAATAGTTGAAACAAAACTTCTAATATCAGTTGTACTCAAACTACTGAATAAACTGTACTGATCAAACGCTGTACATAACTGACTCCATCCCCAAACAGTAAATGATGATTTGCGAGAAACAGAATCTGAAACTGGCTCAAAAATTGCAAGAGTGCGGCAAAAATTAAGAGAGCCTACTGGCAGAAGTTTACCAGAGACAGAAAATTGTGCAACTGCTAGACAAACATCACCCCACAGCTTCTTCATCAGCTTGAAAAATAAACTAACCGGAGGGAGTGTGTCATCATAAGATCGTTGACAAGAAATCTCATTATTTACAACTTCCCGAGGTATCTTTACCCAGTGATCGCCACAAGGTTCAATGACCCAAACACCATCAACAAGAATCATTGTTCTAATTCAGCATGTAGATCTAGTGTTGGTGTTGGTTCTGGCAATTATAGCACCGCGATCTCGTGGGCGACCTTCAAAAATTTTGGAGCAACACGTCTTTTCCCATTTAAGACCGTGTGCCATTTTCTGTTCCTTCAGTTCTTCTACCGCAAACAAATGAAGATCATAAAGCATCTCCATTACTTTTAGATCAGTAGCAGAAGAACCTTCTCCTGGGGTAAAATTGATTTTCCTCGCCTCCAAAAATTTTCTGATCAACAATTCTCTGTACTTGGTCAAAATGTACGTCCTCCTATTGAGAGCAACTCTCGTGGAGTTTGTTTCAGCCCACGACAAAATGAGTGCCTCCTTGTCAAAATATGATTCATCTATCTTCAAAGTAGCTAACCTCTTCAGACTGAAAGAATTAAAGAATTTGTCTACTTCATCTATAATCGTTTCTCGCAACATTACAAGCACCTCTATGTCTGCAAGAATCAGAGAAAATTGATCCTTAATCGGATTGCCCTTAGCAGGGTCTCTCTCCAAAAGGGGTGCCTTCCCTTTATCTGCCGCTGAAATCTTGGGAAGACCGGCCTTGTACCAGTCCCCTTCATTGACTCCAGGGATTGAGATAGTTCCGAATAAAACTAATCTTCGTGACCTCCACACCGGCAGACGGCAATGGGAAATCTACTGGAATAGTCATCAAAATGTCCTCCAGCGACATTGCCTCATCTGCTGATAGAGAAAATTGATCCTTAATCGGATTGCCCTTAGCAGGGTCTCTCTCCAAAAGGGGTGCCTTCCCTTTATCTGCCGCTGAAATCTTGGGAAGACCGGCCTTGTACCAGTCCCCTTCATTGACTCCAGGGATTGAGATAGTTCCGAATAAAATAATCTTCGTGACCTCCACACCGGCAGACGGCAATGGGAAATCTACTGGAATAGTCATCAAAATGTCCTCCAGCGACATTGCCTCATCTGCTGATTGTTTAATAGTCTCTGTCTCCATTTTCTCAACACCTGTTCCAAAAACCTGATAAGCAATAAACTCCTCGTCAGTATCACTGGCTGTATCAATGGGTCTATCAGCATCTAGACGAGCCTGAATTTCCTCAGACGAGAGATTAAACCACAGCTCGAACTCATCAGCTATTCCAGCTGTCTTATCTTCAACCTCAGATGTAACAACATCTTGATCTCACACGTCTGTCCATTTGAGCAGTCTCGGAAATCACATGCTCAATGATAATATCCACCTCATCACCAGTGGATATTCCCTCGTTAAGAATATCTGCCACTGCTGGCAAAGAAACCGGTTCAACAACAACTGTCTCTGCCTTAGAAATCCCAACACTCTCAACAACAGGCTCAACATCCTTCTCAGCAGTATCATCAACAACCTCTGCAGCTGCTTCTCCAACAATACTACCGCCAACAACTGGCTCACTATCAACAATTTCATCATCGAAGCCTAGAATCAACCTCCTCTTCCTCTTCCAAGTTTTGCGTTTTGGCACCGGGGGTTGTTCTGTTGGTACAACAGGAATTGGCGCAATCATTTGAAGAGGCACTGCTTCAACAGGAAGAGTCTCCAGAGTTTCTTGTGCAGACACTAATTTACTCTTTGTAGTCCGCTTATTTTTCACCACTCATTCAGCATCAGCATCTGTAGCTGGTCTCTTCTTGGACGCAGCCCTTTTCACGGGTGTTTTCTTCACCCTTGATTCAGCTGTAACAACTTCCATACCAACCTTGTCATTTAACACAATATACCGATGCATGGTCTTCTCTGTGAGAACTTTTGAAGGAGGAAACTCTGTGGATTCGCCCAGTTCCAAATTTGGAACATTTTCCAGCAACAGGCTGATTTGAATAGAATACCCTTTGGCTTGCCTTGACCCTGGAGTCACCATGTCCTTAAAGATGTTGAACAGCAGCCTGTTCCAGTTAATCCTTACGCCACAAGTAATCGTCGCCATCATCAAGAACTTCTCCTGTGTGATTGCATCAAATGACCTGACCTTTACAGATATAGTTTTGGCCAAAATGTCACACAGAAGTCGAAACTCTATCGCCATCTCCTTATTTTTCTCGGACATACTCACGGGTTCACCAGACAAAGAAAAAATGCTCCTCGCATCAAACACCAAATCCTTAGGGATGTCCGACAAATCGGTCAAGCCCTATACTGGAAGCTCAAACGTCTCTGCAAACAGCTGTTCAAAAATCTCCACTGTTACTCCATTTAAAGTACTAACAACCAATCCATCCCTAACTGATCCATTTGCAAAGAATTCCAACAAAGCAGCTTCGTTAATCACTGCAGGGCAACCCAGGAAACCTTTCAATCCAGTATGCACAAGGGATTCAAACATCGCTACCATCCCGGCATTGTCCATAGTGAGGACAGATTCAAAGCACACATGAACAGTGTTGATAACAGAGAGGAGCCATTTCTGATTGATAGAAGAACTTAGAGTACGCCTGAAAAGTGTTTTCAAGAAAATACGCAGAGAGAAAGAATACGCAAGAGTGAAATATGCATGGTAAGTGTTAGCGAAAAGGATAAGCCGTAAATATGTATGGAATAGTAAACGGCAAAAGAAAGATGCGATGTAGATGTGACGATTGGAATGATGACAACACGTGTCAATCATCCAACGGCGCGTGCAATATTTTGAAATGATGTTAAAAAGATTTTATCAAAAAATTACGAAACAGAGAAAGTATTTAAAAATGATTTTAAAAATATTTTACCTGTACAAGGAAAATATTAAAGAGACGCGCACAAAATTTTAATTTGTCACAGCTGGTACAGTGATTGTAGTAACATCACTGTTGATTTTAATGTATCGCTGAGGGTAAGGCAGGAGCTGATCATAAATAAGCATCAACTGTATATATGTGACTTCTGAATATATCAAGACTTCACATATTCAGTTGACGTCGCGCTTAACAAATCAGATCCTGGTTCCCCCTACGACTGATATCCTCCAACGCAATGTGCTTTCCTCAGCTGAAAGTCTATGCGTTCCCCCTGAACAAAAGACTCACAGCTGATTTAAGCGACAGCTGACAACCTGCAAAATTGTTAGCTCATAGACAAATCAAGGCAGTTCAAGGAGACCTAATATGTTTCTAAAATAAGAAAACTTAGCGTCCGGTAGAGGATTTGTGAAGTTGTCAGCTACTTGCTGCTCAGTTGACACGTACTCCAACCGGACGTCTTTCTTTAGCACGTGGTCCCTTATAAAATTATTCCTGATGTCGATGTGCTTTGTTCTTGAATGCAAAACTGGATTCTGGGTGATCGCGATTGCACTAGTGTTGTCGCATAGAATAGGCGATTCAGAATCATCGATGTCATAGTCCTTCAGCTGATATTGTATCCAAAAAATTTGAGCACAGCAGCTGCCAGCTGCGAGGTACTCTGCTTCAGCTGTTGATGTTGCGATCGACGTCTGCTTCTTACTAAACCAGGAAATCAAACGATCTCCTAAAAATTGACATGTACCGCTAGTGCTCCTGTGATCAATCCTACATCCTGCGTAGTCTGCATCACTATAACCAATTAGTTGAAAGCCTGAGTCTTTGGGATGCCAAAGACCCACGTTGGAAGTACCCATAAGATATTTAAGAATTCTCTTAACAGCTATGTAACGTGATTGCTTTGGCTCTTCTTGGAATCTAGCACACATACAGACAACAAACATGATGTCTGGTCTGCTAGCAGTTAAGTAAAGCAAAGAGCCTATAATACCACGATAAAGTGATACCTCAATGGCAGTTCCAGCTTCATATTTGTCCATCTTAATTGAAGAGCTCATTGGGATAGCAGCTGCTGAACAGTTGTCCATGCCAAACTTTTTCAGCAGTTCTTTCGTGTATTTAGCCTGGTTAATGAATATACCATTCTCCAGCTGTCGTACTTGTAAGCCCAGAAAGAACGTCAGCTCCCCCATCATGCTCATCTCAAATTTTTCTTGCATAAGCTTTGAAAACTTCTGACACAATTTGGGGTTAGTTGACCCAAAAGTAATATCATCAACATATATTTGAACTAAAAAGACGTGATTAGCTTTTACAAATTTAAAACAATGTCTTATCCACTGTGCCTATCGTGAAGTCATGCTCAATGAGAAATTTTGACAGTGTATCATACCAAGCTCTAGGTGCTTGCTTCAACCCATATAGAGCTTTATCCAATTTGTAAACAAAATCTGGATGTGTATGATTTACGAAGCCAGGAGGTTGTGCAACATACACTTCCTCTGTTAAGAGGCCATTTAAAAATGCACTCTTAACATCCATCTGAAAGACTTTAAAATCTTTGAATGCAGCATAAGCTAAAAACATACGAATGGCTTCTAATCTAGCTACTGGTGCGAAGGTCTCATCAAAATCTATACCTTCCATCTGTCTAAATCCTTGCGCTATCAGCCTAGCTTTGTTTCTAGTAACTATTCCATCTTCATTCAGTTTATTCCTAAAGACCCATCGAGTTTCTATAACTGAATGATTAGAAGGTCTAGGTACAAGTTGCCAAACATTGTTACGCTTAAACTGATTAAGTTCTTCTTGCATTGCATCTATCCAGCTGGGGTCAGCTAAGGCTTCATCTATCATCTTAGGTTCTATATGCGAGATGAATGCAGAATCAAAATGATCAGGTGATAGATGGCCTCGTGTGTGAACAGGAGAATGAATATTACCTATGACCTGCTCGGGTGGATGATTTTTATTCCACCGGAGATCAGATCCAATGGGATTTGCTCCTTGTTCCACCTGTGTCGCTGGCTGGATAACAACTGGATCAACTGACACCAATTGATATTCTTCGTTATTGGCTTGTGCGTCAAATTCCAGCTGTTGTGATTGTTGTTCCAGATATGAGCTTGGATTAGCTCTTGAAACAGTTGGTCTGGATACCAATTGATGATCACTTGCGACTGGTTGTCCAGACGTTGGTATTGATGCCGATTGATATGATGTGCTCGTGCCTTGTTGTCCAGATGTTGATCCAGGTGGCAATAGATAAACGCTTGCGTCTTGTGCATCAGACGTTGATTTGTGAATAGTGGAACCTGCTTGCGCAACATCTGATCGAGCGGCGTCTGGTTGATCGTTGGTCGCTTCACCTCCAGCAGCTGGCACACTTGAGAAGATCTGTTCCTGTATAGAATCATCGTTAGTTAAATTGATGACTACTGGATTACCTGTCAGATCTTGTTGAGAAATGTTGTGCGGTGTGTCCAGCGTCTGTTGTGTCTCAGCTGAATATATTTGTGGCACGTCTTCGTCTGGTTCCTCAAGGCTTGTTGATTCCAGACGTGAACACAAATCATGTAAGCTTGCAGCTGAGTTGGATTTGAAGCTTGTCTCATCAAATACCACGTGTGCAGATTCTTCAACTGTTAGAATTCTGTTGTTGAATACGCGATAAGCTTTGCTAACAGCTGAATAACCTAGGAAGCTACCTATATCAGAATTTGGTTGAAAGGCTGTTAGGTGCTTTCTGCCGTTATTATGAATAAAACATCTGCACCTAAACATCCTGAAATAATATATATCAGGTTTCTTGCCATTCTAGATCTCATATGGGGTTTTATCGTGCATCCTATTAATCATAGATCTGTTTTGAGTGTAACATGCTGTGTTAACTGCTTCTGCCCAAAATTTTTGCGAAATACCAGAATAAGCAATTATAGACCTAGCAGCTTCTTTTAAAGTACGATTTCTCCTCTCACCTAACCCGTTCTACTGAGGAGTTCTAGCTGCTGAAAGCTCATGCTTTATCCCTAGGTCTTCCAAATAAAAAGTCAGTTTTTGATTTAAAAAACTCAGTACCACGATCACTTATTATCCGGTTGACTAAACAAGATCTGTCATTTTGCAAACGTTTTAAAAGACGTATCAGCTGGTCGATGGTTTCAGATTTTGCTTTTAAAAACAACACCCACGTGAATTTTGTAAAATCATCAATAACAACTAGGGTGTAATTCGTTTCCCCTAAGCTAGTTACGGGTATAGGACCAAAAATATCCATATGTAAAAGCACTAAGCTACGGGAAGAACGTTTACCGCCTTTCTTTTTGAAAGTTGATTTAATTTGCTTTCCCAGCTGACAAGCGGCACAAACCTTGTCCTTAGAAAAATTTATTTTTGGCATACCAGAAACCATATCATGTTGACTCAATTTGGCAAGGGTTTTAAAGTTCAGATGATTCATTCTTTGATGCCACAACCAGATCTTGGAAGAGCCAGCTGCAAGGCACAATTGTTTAGATCCCAGCTGCTCTGACCAATTGATTATGTAGGTATTCTCCGAACGTTTACCTACCAATGCAGTCAAGACCATTTGGACTCTGAACTGTGCATGTGTGTTGTTGAAACTTAACTGTGTAACCTTTGTCACATAGCTGACTAATGCTAATCAAATTGTAACGTAAATTAACAACCAAGACGTCTGAGATAGAAATGTTACCGTGGATAAGCTTACCCTACCCACAGTGTTATCATATGCGTTATCACCAAATACTATCTTTGCGCCTTTGTGTGGAACAACATCTGAGAGCAGCTTTTGGTTCCCTGTCATGTGTCGCGCACAGCCTCTATCCAGGTACCACAAATTTGATACATCAGTTGGTTCGTACTTGTTGTCCTCGTCATCAGATGTTTGATTAGCCATGATACAGTGAACCTCC
The DNA here is from genome assembly GCA_001598015.1 of Dorcoceras hygrometricum. Classification (NCBI taxonomy): domain Eukaryota; kingdom Viridiplantae; phylum Streptophyta; class Magnoliopsida; order Lamiales; family Gesneriaceae; genus Dorcoceras; species Dorcoceras hygrometricum. Next base: position 240,633 of record KV005009.1, read on the forward strand.
TCCTGTTCACTATCGTTGGATGAAGAACTGCTGGATGAAGAGTCTGAATCAGTATCTGCTCAGCTTTTAGTGCTTTCCTAAGCCATCAGCACTTTGCGATCATTCTTGCGACTGGGTCTTTTATCACCTCGTGTCTTCATCCGTCTGTCTTTGGATCTATCCTTGGATCTGTCGACAGTTCTCTCATCTGTCTTGTCATCTCGCTTGTATCGATCCTCCTTCTTATCATCTCTTCTGTATCTGTCTTCTTTCTTGGGCCAGTTGCAATCAGCTGCAAAATGCCCTGGATGTCCACAATTAAAACAGTTCATATCAGAAACAACTTTATCATTTTTATGAACATTATTATAAGAAGCAGAAGGGTTGTAGGATCTTCTCAAGTATTTCCCAAACTTCTTTACGAAGAGGGACATGACGTCATCACTGAGTTGATCAGCCGTCTTGCTAGTGCTTGGAGAGCACTGTTCAGTAGTTGTAGCTGCTAATGCTTTTGTCGGCTGGGATGTTGATGGAGTAGCTTTAGCTCTTGTCTCCAATTTGAACTCATATGCTTTAAGGTTTGCAAACAAGTCGTGAAGCTCCAGCTTGTTCAGATCTTTTGATTCATGCATCGCCATCATCTTCACGTCCCACTCTCTTGGCAACACTCTCATCACCTTCAATGCTAGCTCTCTGTTGCTATACTCTTTGCCAAGACTTTTCAACTCAATAACAACAGCACTGAATCTTTCATCGAACTCCGTCATCGTCTCTCCATCCTTCATCTTTATCGACTCGTACTTCTGCTGAGCTACATTCAATTTGTTCTCTTTCGTCTCGTCATTGCCCTCGCATATTTGAGTCAGCTTTTCCCATATTTCCTTGGCAGTAGCGCAGTTTTTGATTTTACTGAACATATTTTTGTCCAACGTCTTGTAAAGAATATCCCTGGCCACCTTGTCCAGATTCGCCTTCTTCTTGTCCTCATTTGTGTATTCATGTCTGCTCTTTTCAAGAAACTGAGGCTCACCACCAGATATTGAAAATGATAAGTTTGGCTTCATTATTTTCAATGGACGTTCTGTAATAACAGACCACATATCGTCATCTTGGGCAGCCAAATGCGCTTGCATGCGAATCTTCCAGTCGCCGTAATTCTCCTTGGAAAACATAGTAATCTTGTTGTGAGAAGTTGACATTTTATTATATGATAAAGCACAAACAACAACTGTTCAATACTGAGATGCGCAGGCTCTGATACCAATTGATAGGATCAATGAAATTCGAAAAACAGCTGCAAGAGTTCAGAAGGGGGGGGGTTGAATGAACTCTTGGTATTTTTAAGTTTTCGAAACCTTTTAAAACAGTTTTACAAGCACCCGCTTAACTTAAATCCGAGTTACCAGATTTAAGGATATCTCAGTTTAAAATCAAATTTCTCGACTAACAAAAAGTGCGGAAAGAAGTCGATTAATTTGTGAAAAGTTAAAGCAATAAGTAAATGATATAATGTAAAAGTTTAAGGGTCGAGAGTTTGTTTATGGAAGTTCGGATATCAATATCCTATGTCTCATCTTCTTCATTTTTTAGGAAGGTTCCACTAGAAGATTTGATGGTTACAGGCCTTCTGCAAATACCCTATCACCGAGCCTCGCTCAAGGTGAACTCCTAGCAACACCAACAACAAAGCAGTCGCAGTTGCTTAATACAAGTGAATAATATTTTTCAAACGGCTTAAGGAGCACGTTTGTTACAGACTCAAATGGATTTTACAATGAGGTACACAACTATTGAAGTCTGTAAATCTTCTGGTTTCTAAACGTAGAAAATCGATTCAACAAAGGTGAACCAGAAGATGAACTCGAAGATAGAACAATAAGCGTTGGTTGAGTGTTCTTCGAGTTTGCGAGCTTTTGAGAGATAACTTTTACAAAGAGAAAGCTCGAGAATATTTGAGACGAAATAATGGCAGAGTGACGGCAAGTAGTCGAGAGTGATGAAGAGAGAGCTTCTTAAATTCAAACTTCTGCTATATACCCTTCGTTCACAACGGTCGATTAATTCGACTAAGGAAACAAATCCCTTTTGAAAATACTGATAATCATTTTGTACGATCTTAATCTCCACCATTGATTCTTTCCAATTTGAATAAATGATCTTGTTAGAATCGATTCATCGTTTGTGCCTGAAGTCTCTTATAGTTGATGTCAGGCCTCGTGCTCTAATAAGAGATAAAACATACAAACACATGCGGAAGCTACTAAAAAGCGGGTAAAATTTTCGCTTTTGGCCTGACGGTTTAAAACAATATAATTTAAAATAGTGCGATACTCAAAATAGATATCCCAGTTTATAAAAACCACTAAACAACACAAACAATATAGCATACGAAAATAAGTATCAGACTCCAACCACTGAATACAACGACAAGCGCAGGGCATCCCCTTGGCTAAGAATATTGTTACATATAAATATGATATACGCCACTGGGATACTCTAACCACCTCCTGGGGCACCACAAGATGGGCTAAAACCACGACCAGCTGTAAAACCTGGGTTTCGTGAAAACAACACAACAAGGAAAACAACCAAGCCCCAGAGGGACATGGGGTCAAACCCCAGTACGGAGAGCAACTATAAAACAGCAGTAACAGCAAGAATAAAATGCAGATGCTATGCATGAGAAAGGAAACAACAGCTCAACGGGATCTGCAACAGAATATGTGGCCACGGTGAGTGTAGGACATGTGGCTGCTATCCACTCACCCCTACTCGCCCACCCTTATCAGATGCATCAACAACCCAACCTATGAACTGTGGTAGCTAACCAGTCGGCGCATAGGGGAAATGAGAGTGAAGAATCACCGCTCGCCCTCGCATCCTGGTAAGTAAACAGAACAACAACAACGAAGCAATGGCTGCAAAAGCTGAACGGAGATGAAAATGCGTGTATGCAACATGCTGGAATAACAAGCATATAAACATATGCGAAACAATACTAGCATCAGCAAGTATACACCACATAACCAACAGTCATCTGACAAAACAGCAGCCAGCAATAGCCATCTCACAAATTATCCAAGCCATAAAATCGCTGTATTACAAGCTCCAATCCGTACCTCAATTCTGCTCAACAATTACCACAAAGGGATCCCGAGAAATCTGGTTAAAACCTGCTAAACAACGAAGAATAATTCTCAGGGATGCTATCAGAAGCTCACGACTGGGAGCCACGCTCAACCAGCAACAATTCAACCCATACAACTAAACAGGAAGCTTAAACAAAGGCTAATACTAAGATCTCATCAACAATTCGAAGTTCTACCTCGACGACGTAACGCACGGCCGAAGACAGCAACTTCGCGATCTTGCTCTAGCCAAACACAGCCTCCAAGAATGGTATCAATCGAAAGAGCTCTTTGTTAGGAGTCCAACGCTACCTCGAGCATGCAAAACAATGGCCGGAATCGACGATAATTCACCGGAAAAGCTCACGGTGAACAGTGCTCTAGGGTTCGAGAAACAAAGGACGAATGTCGGGAAATTATTCTAAGTATGGGATCTGATGTCTCAATCGAAGACCAAGTATTCCTATAAATAAATCCCGTAGCTTCTGAAATCTGATTTAAAATTTCACCGACATAACCAGCAGGCACCAACAAACCAGCGGCTGGTCGAACCCCGCAAGCATAATCCCAAACACATAAAACAACGTCGTAGGACACTACCTACGACTGATTCCCAACCAAAAGCTGGACAACCAGACGACTGGATGCATCACTAGCCAAAAGCTGGTCACTTCCCGCGACTGTTTCGTAATACAAAAGCTGGTACCAGACGTTGCATCAAAACGCTACGTTCCAACTTACGTACACGACGTCGTACCAACCCAACATCTGGTCATTAATCCAACGACTGGATTCCTCAGCGCTAACCAAAACGACGTCGCACATCCTACGTCATCCAGACACTAACTCTCGCGCACCAGCAGCTGGACAACCAGACGCAAGCTACAGGAGCTTGACCTGCGTTGACATCTACTCTCGGCTGGTCATCCAGACGCAACACTCCTCGCAGCTGGTACTAGGCGCAACATCCAAAACAGCGTCGCACCAACTTAACTAAACGCTGCGTTTTGCCCTCAATACAGGAAATAAAGCAGCAGCTGGATACAAACACGCTACCAGCTTTCACTTGACACAACGCATCCAGATTCACTAAAACGACGGTGTTTGATCTCCCTCGATACAATTACACACTGCGACTGGTTTTCGCCACCGACCAACTTTTACCACAAAACCAGCTTTTACCCAAAAATACCCAAATTACGAAAACTTCCAGAATTGCTTAAAATCAAACACATAAAACAACGTCGTAGGACACTACCTACGACTGATTCCCAACCAAAAGCTGGACAACCAGACGACTGGATGCATCACTAGCCAAAAGCTGGTCACTTCCCGCGACTGTTTCGTAATACAAAAGCTGGTACCAGACGTTGCATCAAAACGCTACGTTCCAACTTACGTACACGACGTCGTACCAACCCAACATCTGGTCATTAATCCAACGACTGGATTCCTCAGCGCTAACCAAAACGACGTCGCACATCCTACGTCATCCAGACACTAACTCTCGCGCACCAGCAGCTGGACAACCAGACGCAAGCTACAGGAGCTTGACCTGCGTTGACATCTACTCTCGGCTGGTCATCCAGACGCAACACTCCTCGCAGCTGGTACCAGGCGCAACATCCCAAAACAGCGTCGTACCAACTTAACTAAACGCTGCCGTTTTGCCTTCAATACACGAAATAAGGCAGCAGCTGGATACAAACATGCTACCAGCTTTCACTTGACACAACGCATCCAGATTTCACTAAAACGATGGCCTTTGATCTCCCGCGATACAATTACACGCTGCGACTGGTTTTCGCCACCGACCAGCTTTTATCCAAAAATACCAAAATTACGAAAACTTCCAGAATTGCTAAAAATGTGAAATCTGACCCGAAAATGCCAACCAAACTAATCTTATACAAATTCAGGTCTCACAGTTGATTCAGCTTTTCCTTCCTTGAAGATGATGAATAGTTCATCGCTGATAGAATCATACACCAACTTCTGAATTTAGCGCTAAGCCAAACGCTGTCGTATCAACTAATCCAAACGACGTAGTTTTATTATGTTGGGATCCGGATCACGCCTCCCGGCGTGGCAGCGGAAGAACAGAAAAACAATATCGGGAGACGATCAATACGATAAAAACAACATGCTATGACATTCATAGGGTGTTTAGGTGACTACCTTGCTGGAAACTTGTGCCTGGCTCCGACCGGTTTCGTAAAGAAAACGGCACTTCACGGTAGGCGGCGGTAGATATCGTCAATCAGGTCCACGACCGGAGACGGGATTCTTTCGTCAGCCTGCACTAGAAGGCCTGACGAGATCGGCGCGGACGGATTCTCC
>KV005009.1:252793-272085 GCA_001598015.1 Dorcoceras hygrometricum
GACGCACGGCCACGCGCAGCTCGCGCGCCTATCGCGCATCGTCGCGCAATCAGCGCGCCGCAAGCGTCGACCAGCAGCGTCGCTTCGTTCGGCCAGCAAGCTTCCAACGGCGCAACATCGGGCGCAACGACCGGCCACCATGCGCGCAGCGGTGCAACATCATCGGCCTCCAATTGCGCGGCCGGCGCACGATGGGGAGGTGCCCCTCGAGCGGCGTGAACGGACGCCATGCGCGAAAAGGCGTGCAAGTCTCGGGCGCCGTCCATCAGCCTCGTCGCACAAACGAGATGCGACCAGCGCGCTTGTTTTGTGCGCGACGCGTGAGGAAGCGCGCGCATGTGCGCACGGCGGGGGGAGGGGGCCGCCGCACACAGCGGCGGCTGCGCGGCCGATCTTCAAGATTTTAATTCGATTCTGAAAAATTAAAACATTAGATACAATATGGCAATATGTATTGATCAGATCCGAAAACCTGGCTCTGATACCACTGTTGGGATCCGGATCACGCCTCCCGGCGAGGCAGCGAAAGAACAGAAAAACAATATCGGGAGACGATCAATACGATAAAAACAACATGCTATGACATTCATAGGGTGTTTAGGTTACTACCTTGCTGGCAACTTGTGCCTGGCTCCGACCGGTTTCGTAAAGAAAACGGCACTTCACGGTAGGAGGCGGTAGATATTGTCAATCAGGTCCATGACCGGAGATGGGATTCCTTTGTCAGCCTGCACTAGAAGGCCTGACGAGATCGGCGCGGACGGATTCTCCTCGTCAAGATTGGCCGGAACAAATTCCGGCAAAGAGGCGGCGGCGGCGGCGGCGCATAGAGAGGAGAGGGGGGCGAAGGCCAAAGAGCTAGGTTTAGGGTTTAATGCTTAAGTTTTATGAAGTCTAGGGTTAGTTCTAATTAAATAGAATTAAATATGGGTTTGGATCTGACCCAACAGGTCTCGTGCTCACAACAGATAAACACATGCGGAAGCTATCAAAAAGTGGGTAAAATTTTCGCTTTTAGGCCCGGCGGTTTTAAACATATAATTTAAAATACAACAATACTTAAAATAAGTTTCCCAAATCATAAAACATCCAACAATAAAGCATACATAATTCCGGATCATGGTAAAAGCGTCTAGCAACATCGCCCCATGATCCCCTAGGTATCACTGATAGTGCCTGCAAGAACCAGTTGGTCGTGGTTAGCGTACAGTACGGTCCTTTCAATCCATACATCCCGATCAGATCAACGACCATTGGTAAATCGAGAGTCGCTATAGATCCGATAGCTATGAATACATCTTGGAGATCGAATAGTGACATCGCGAGTGTAACTAGGTAAACACATTTACCTAAAACACTTCTAGTACTCTGGCCAGAGATTTATACACTATTATCCCCTCAGATAGCATAGGAATCCACACATGTCTGCGAGCGGTGAATCCTCGACAACGATGCATCGACTCCTACATGCATCGGGGTCTCACCCAATCCCGACGCCTTATGACCCCAAGTGAGTCGTCAAACGGGTCAAAGTGAGATGCCTATCATGTAGAGTCTCAATGACGTTTCGAGTCGTGAGGACTAATCAGTACAACCAAGACCTCGGACTTATCCACTCGACAAATGGTAACCACTTGGAAAGTCCGAAGGAGGGTAGTTCGATAGATCACCAGGTCACTATCTATCTGCATGCTCAGAACATCATAATGTTCCCTACCAATGAAACATGGTACTTCGCATCGCAGATACTAGTCTCGAACTCGGGCGGCCTTATCCTCATTTTGACGGCCCAATCGACTAGGAACATGTTCAGAATACACAGTGACTATTAGATGTGTTTCATGATAGCCGTCATACCCACTATCACATCTAACATACACTTTAGTGCATTCTAGGTCTTTACTCAATGCAATTGTAAATCATCATACACACAATGAAAGTAAAGAATGCCATATGGATAAATGCGAATATCATATATAAAGATTGTCATATACAAGAGTCTATAAACCCACACGCCACAATTTGGCTAGTTGGACATCTACTCTAACATATTATACATTAATAAACATGCTAACGTCTGAATATGCTCACTACTGATGTAGAATTCAACTGCTGATCATAACAACCAATGACTAATTATACCAACTGCTGATAAGATATCCAACGCCTGAAATATCTCCCTTTTTGCAAATTGTGATATAACGACTGGTTGCAACGACTGAATCAAAATCACTAGCTAACTGCTGAAAATACTTACTACTGAAATAAGTACCCAACTGCTGAAATTCTTGCTTCTGACGTGAATATCCAACTGCTGAATCAATATAATTCTGACATAAGAACAAAACGGCTGAATGAATACCAAAGTATGATAGCGTCACCCTTGATCAAAAACTGAATTGTTCTTTTTTCAGAAACTGATAACTGTATATCTACAATCCTCTGAAATAGAAACCCGTAAACTGAGTGCTTCAACTCAACTGTTGAAATATTTCTGAATAACAAGATCTGATATCTAACAACTGATTCAACATCTGAAGATGTTTAACTCAACGTCTGAACTAATATCGAATGCCCAAGTCTGAGATAAACTGACGTCTGAATATATTTTGCTGTTAATTGCAACGACTGATTCTCCAGAAGTAACTTCGTATCAGTACTTGTCTTATTGTGTTATCACCAAAACTAATAAATTTTATCTTAACAATCTCTTTTTCTCTGATCTGATCTATGATGCTCTAAGCTGATCGTTGTCGCTCTAAGCTGATAGCCGACGCTCTAAGCTGATCTACGCTTCTGAACTGAAAGCTGATAAGCTCTGATCTGATCCACAATACTCTGAGCTGAACTACGTTCCTGATCTGATATAAGATTCTAAACTGGTCTATGCTGCGCTTGATCGATACTCTTCTCTAAACCGAATACCATGTTCTGATCTGAATTACTTCTTCCAAACCGATACTTGGTTTTAAGTTGTTTTCCCGTGATCTGATCTTAAACGAAGTCCTGATCTGTTCTGTTCTGGTTCTTGTATTTTTGTTGTCACAAAAACTTAGCAAATTTTATCCTTAAAAATTTTCCCTTTTTGGTGATGACAAAACCTAGCAGCTTAGACTTATTGAAAACAACAAAATTTCTCTTTTGTATATCAAGGAATTGGCTGTACAAGAACTGAAAATTAAGATCTTATCCTCAAAACTGAAAAACATCTCTTCTCAAAACCATCTACGCCCTCTACTGCTGCTGCTATCTCATTTTCCGCCACTGCTGTTACTTTTCCCCTTTTTGGCATCACCGCCCATGTAAGAGCAATTATTTCAGCAAGCTGAGATCCGAAGGAAGCGAGGCTCGAATTTACTTCAGACGATGATCTGTGGACCTCATCAAGTAGCAACTTTCTAGTTGAAGTAAGCTCAGAAGAAAGTTCAGCTTTGACTCTTTCTACCCGCCTTATCAAGTCCAGATACCGTCTCTGCTATTTGTTGATCAGCGTAAGGTATGACTCATGTAGATCTTCAACACTGAGTTCTAGAGACGTCATTCATTTATCAAACTCGGATTTGAAAGTAGTTAAAAGCTCTTGAGATTGCAGTTGCTCGAGACTGAGGTTGTGCACCAAGTCTCTAAGCTGAGCAGATGTCTGGCTAAACAACAGAGCTAGGGGAGATTCTTCAAAACTCTTATCTGTTTATGCGGGCTGAACTTATTCAAATATGACTTCAGCAGCTTTAGACGATGAAATAGAAGATTGGGATGATCCAGATATAGCACCCTCTTCGAAAAATTGACAAAAATGTTCAGCACTCTGACTATACTGAACAGCTCCAAAAACTAAAACACGAACAACTTCTGTAATCTGTATGGAAAAACAAATAAACAAATCTATAAAGCTATTTACCGCAGGTCGCAAAGAACCATAAACTGAAAACTGTATCATCTCCTCAACAACTCGTACCCACTGCTGTTGAAAAATCACAGGGTAAGGTCATCTCAAAGCTGAATCCTGGCGTGGAAGAATAAATAAGCAAATGGAGGCCAAAGTTTCAATAAACAGTTGTTGAGCCACAATCTACTGAGCTGAAGTAGCCTTTGCAGCGACAGCTCTAACCTGACTGGTCGAGGATCTGCCCCATGTTGAATAGTCCAGACGCCATCTGATAGAGTAAAAGACATCACCTAGCTCGTAGAAGTGCAGCTGAGGTAAAGCTGGTCGTGCAGCGAGAACTATTCCTCATCTGATCTTGAAAATAATGCTGATGTTTCTGACAGTGTCCACACAAGCTGATGCTGCCCCTTAGCCTAAGATATGCCAAAACTACGATCTAATGGGATTTAGCGAGCATTTCTAACACCATAAGATCAATACCCGTGGACGGTGTGCAGAAACAAAATTCTGCCTCCTCGCTATCAAAAACTTTCTGATCAAAAGCTCACGATAATTCCCCTGTACAAGACTTCTCCTATATACAGCTATCTGAAAAGAATCTGTCTGGGCCCATCTCAACAACTTTTCCCCCTTAGCTGCTATTTTTGAGATGGTCTTCATTGACGAAAGCTGACTAATCCTCAAAGAATTGCAAAAGATGATCAAAACTATAAACACTAATTCTATAATCTGAATAAAAAACTCGAGATCTGCAAAAACGAGGTCAACAATCTATTTCTCCGGGTTGCATATACTAAACTCAACCAAAATTTGCTTTACCTTCTCCTCGGGTGCAATCTGAGGTAGAGATCGGTGGTGCAATTGACTTCTCAAATTTCCACATCCTGGCTCCAACCGATCTTTGTCACAGGCTCCTCAGTTGTGACAAAGGGAGGGAGTACTTTGTCTAGAAGACTCATCAAAATGTCCTCTAGAGACAGATTCGTCAACGAAATGCTGGCCAGACTTAGCTGTCTTCTCAAAAGGCTTTGGAACAGCAATAGTCTTCGGTGCTGATGTAGGCACCGTATAAGGCTTGGCTGGTGCCTTAATCATTTTCCTCAAAGGCTCAGCATCCTCAGAATCGCTATCCTCCTCTACAATCAGCTTATGCTTCGGACCTGATGGCTTCCTCTTTGAGCTGCTCGAGGGTCGCACCATCTGAATGGTATTGCTTCCACAACAACAGGAACGATTGTGAATGCCTTGACAGAGGGAGCAGCTCTCCCCACAGTCGTCTTTTTTTGTTTCACTGCTGGGTTAACAACAGCTTCAGCTTTGGAGCGTTGAGCTCCCAGACGTTTGGCTTTTGCGGCGGCTTTGGCTTCCATCTCTACAGCCATTTTGGCCTCAGCAACTGCCTTCTCAGCTTCACCAATTTTCCTCTTTTCCTCCATAAACTCCGCTGGAGAGGACTTGTTATTGGCAATGTACGTGCCAACAGATTTAATAGATAGAATCTTCAAGGGGTGAAGAGCTTTAGATTGGCCCAATTTGATCCCCTGCACACCCTCCACCAGCAGGATAAGCTGCACCGCAAACCCACTATCCTACTTGGTCGATGGGTCGACCATCGCTTTCAAAATCCCAAAAAGGATTTTGCTCCGGTTAATATTCACGCCGCCCATAATTGCTACCATCAAAACAAAACTATATTGAGTCACTGCATCAAAGGAACCAGCTTTCGCAGTGAGGTCCTTGGCGATCATATCATTTAGTAGGCGATATTCTACTTTCATTGCTTTCTTCTTGCAAGAGCTCTTGACAGGCACCCCCGACTCAAAAAATTCCATCTTAATCTGAGCGAACATCCTCTCAGGTAACTCAGACACCACAACAAGCCCCTCAATGGTAAACAAGAAAACAATAGTAACAATCAGTGATAACCACCTTCGTACCCCCGACTGTGCTGACCACAGTTTCTCGCTCCACCTTGGCATTGTCGAAGAAATCCTGAAGATCCTCACAAACCGCCACCGAGAATCCAAAAAAGTCTCTGAGTCCAGATGACTCTAGAGCTTTGAAGACTCTTGGCATTTCCCCGCTGGGAAGGCTGAGAACAGACTCAAAGTTAACTTATAGAGCATTCTGGACGAAAACGAGAGGCATTGTTATTGGATTGTTGAGATTGTTGTAAAGTGAAGATAAATATTTGCAATAGAATACATTGCAAAACTTTGCAAAGGTAATAGAATGGTTAGTGAAGATAGAGTATGAAAATAATTTGAAACGGTGGGAGAAAATGTAGGTTACACTTTCGTACACTGACAATACACGTGTCAGGTATAAGCATCAACTGTATATGTGCATAATTAAAATCAGTTCTGCTGACGCACATTCAGCTGACTTAAAGCTTATGACTTCTGATCTGAGGTTCCCCATAAGCTTAAGCAACTCCTAGAGCACCCGCAATTGACAAATTTAGGGTAGTTCTAAGAGACCAAGAATGTGTCAGGCAATGACTTGGTGAAGATATCAGCTACTTGATGTTCTATTGAAACATATTCCAGCCTGACGTCCTTCTTGAGCACGTGATATCTTATAAAATGATGTCGAATATTGATGTGCTTGGTTCTGGAGTACAGTACATGATTTTGAGTGATTGCGATTGCACTTGTGTTATCCAGAAGATGGGTGCCTCAGCTGCATCAACGTCGTAGTCCCGAAGCTGTTGTTGGATCCATAATATTTGAGCACAACAGCTCACAACTGCTAGATACTCATAGCTGTGGATGTCGCGATGGATTTCTACTTCTTGATAAACCATGAAATTAGTCTATCACCCAAAATTTACAAGTTCCACTCGTTCTACGTCGATCGATTTTCATCCTGCATACTCCGCATCTGAGTAACCAATTAAATTTAAACTTGAGTATTTGGGATACCAAAGACCCACGTTCTTAGTGCCTTTTAAATATTTTAATTACGTTTAACAGCAATACTATGGGAGTGTTTTGGATCAGCTTGAAAACATGCACACATATAGATGGCGAACATAATGTCCGGTCTGCTTGTTGTTAGATAAAGAAGTGACTCAATCATCAATCGATACAATGTTACCTCAACGATAATATCAGCTTCATCTTTGTCCAGCTTAATTGAAGCACTCATCGGGGTAGCTGCTGAAGAGCGGGGTAGCCGCTGAAGATCATTTGTCCATCCCTAACTTCTTCAGAAGTTCCTTGGTGTATTTTTCTTGATTGAAAAATATGCCATCTTCAAGTTGCTTGACTTGTAGTACTAGGAAAAATCAGCTCCCCATCATGCTCATCTCAAACTTATCCTGCATCAGCTTAGAGAATTTTTCACACAGCTTAGGATTATTCGATCAAAAAATAATATCATCAACGTAAATCTGGACTAATAAGACATGATCATTGTTAACAAATTTGGATAAAGTCTTATCTACTGAGCCAATGATAAAGTCATGATTAATTAAAAATTTGGACAGGGTATGTTAGGAATAAAATTTGAGTTTTGGTGATAACAAATACAAGAAACCAAACAGAGTACAGCTCTAAGATGTAGAGCTGAACAGAACAGATTAGGACATAACAGACCAGCTCAGAGCGTGTTGATCAGCTAAGAGCGTGCAGATCAGATCAGAATGATGGATATCAGCTCAACGTATGTCTAACAGTTTATGGCGATGCATTTCAGCTTAGAGAAAGCAGTACAGTTTATGGCATAGCTACTCAGCTTAGGATGATGCAGATCAACTTAGAACAAATCAAACAGCTCAGAACATTGGATTTCAGCTTAAAGAAAGTAGATCAGTTCAGAGAAGTCAGGTTCATCTCAGAGCACGGTAATCATCTTCGAGAGTCATGATTCAGTTCAGAACAAGAAGATCAGCTTAGAGCATCACTTTTCAGTTCAGGGCAAGCAGAGCAGATTATAGTGATTCAGAATAGTTCAGATTTAAGCTACGTGATCAAAATAGTATTTTAGTTCAGGAATCAGCTTAGAGAAGACTCAGATCGAAGCTTCATACAAAGAACAACTTACAATAGTTTATGGGTATGTATAGATTAGAGCAGCGCTCAGAGTTTAGAAGAAAAAAGTTTACAGCTTGGACATTATAGAAAACAGTTTACAGCTTAGACAACACAGAAAACAGCTTAGAGCTAAGACAACACAGGAAACAATTTAGAGCAAAAACAACACAGAGACTAGCTCAGGGTTCAAAAACAGTTTTCAGTTCAGAAAATATGAGAATTCAGATCAGAGCTTGAAAAGCTAAGTCTCAAATCAGTATTGATTTTATATCAGTTACAGAACAGCTCAGAGGAACATTTCCAGATCAGCTCAGAACCGTATATCAGATCAGAATTGGAAAAGATTCAGTTTAGCAGAGATCAGCTCAGACAACTTTCGATCAGATCTCAAGAGAAGATTACTATGTTTGCATGTAACAGCTCAGAGCTTACAAGCTTTCATATCACGTTTACAGAAAACAGTTCAGTAAGTACAGTTATCAATTTAGATGTGATTCAATTAGATCAGGTTAAATCAATCACGTGTCTATTTACTGGCTCATAGCTTACAAGCTTTCATATCACGTTTACAGAAAACAGTTCAGTAAGTACAGTTATCAATTTAGATGTGATTCAATTAGATCAGGTTAAATCATTCACGTGTCTATTTACTGGCTAAATTACCAGATGCTATCTTTGGACTTAACGGTACATTTCCTGTGATCCTGGAAGAAATAAAGGCAAGTTTTCGTAGAAGGAAAGAAATCAACTAGTCGGTACAACATATCATTTGCCGATTGATAGAGATGGAGATATCTATATATATATGATGATGAACAGAAGAAACACACGACAATTGAGTCAATACAATTATGAAAAAATTTGATACACAGAATTCTGCAAACACTCAAGAATCATATTGTTACGCTGCAGAGTTCACATCGCTCAAACTCTCACTGCTACCGTCACCTTTGTTACAACCTACTCTCAAAAGCCTTATATTTATTCATTCGAGTTGTAACCACTCTGTGGTATTGTGTATTGATTGTAAATCATAAACAAAGAGCATAGAAAGTGTGAAAGCCGAAAACAACTTAGATCTGTCGTTGTATTTGCAGAACGGATTACGCATCTGTTTTTGTCGTAGAATTGCTAGGAGTTCTTGCAGCTTGCGGGCTGTCGTATCGGGTCAGAGCAGGAGCTGCTGTAATAAAATCTTCTAGTGGAATTATTCCTATTCAAGAAAGAAGGGGAGACGTAGGTGTTTAAGCTCCGAACTTCCATAAACAAACTCTTGTCCCTTTTACTTTACTGCATTATCTTTACAGCTTTTATCTGCTTGCAGCCTTCGATATCATATATGTGTTCATGTTTAATAGGGTTCATTCCACACATTTTCTTGTTACCCAAGAGAACAACAACACACTGAGATCCTCCAAAGCTGGTAACACAGCTTGGAGGCATCCGAAGGTTTTAAAAATCTTTTTGAAAGGAGTTTTCGGAAAATTTTTGAAGAAGTTCATTCAACCCCCCCCCCTTCTGAACTTCCGAGCTGACTGAAACTGTATTTTTGATTCAGCAAGTGGTACCAAAGCACGATTATCTCAGTTTCTCAACAAATTTTTCCTATCTGCAAATATCAATTATGTTGATCTCTCACAATAAAATTCCTTTATTTTCCAAGGAGGAATATGACGTTTGGAAGATCAGGATGCAAACTCACTTGGCAGCTCAAGATGAAGATATGTGTTTCATTATCACAGATGGCCCTACAAATATTATGAAGCCAAAACTGCCTATGGCCATCTCCTCCGGCGCAGCGCAATAGGTTGAAAAGCCTAGACTTGAATGGACGTCAGAAGATAAAAAAGAAAGCTAACTTGGACAACGTGGAAAAATATATACTTTACAAGACGTTGAAAAAAAATATGTTCAACAAGATTCAGACTTGTGTCACGGCCAAGGAAATTTGGGAGAAGCTAATCCAGTATCTATGAGGGCAATGAGGAAAACAAAGAAAACAATCTTACTATGGCCCTACAGAAATTTGAATCTATGACAATGAAATCTGGAGAAACAACGACTGAGTTTGATGAAATATTCAGCTATGTGGTGATAGAGCTGACCAGATTGGGCAAAAAATACAGCAACCGAGAGCTAGCGCTGAAAGTCATAAGAGCTCTTCCCAAGGAGTGGGATGTAAAGACTATGGCCATGAGGGAATAGAAGGACCTCAGCAAACTGGAACTCCATGATCTGTTCGCAAACCTGAAGCTTAAGAATTTGAATTGGAGACCAGATCAGAAGAAGGACCTTCCACGTCCCAACCTATTCAAGCATTAGCTGTAACAGAAGAGAAGCCACAGAAGACAATTGAGCAGATCAGAAACGATGCTATGTCGCTCTTCGTTAAGAAGTTTGGGAAATTCATGAGAAAAACTAAATCACCCTATTTTTCAATTAAAGCACATAAATTTTAACAGAATACTACTAATGATATAAAATGTTTTGAATGTGGCAGGCCAGGACATTTTGCAGCGGACTGCATAAAACCAAAACAGGATGATAAAAGAACTTCAGATCGCAGACGACACTGCACTGATAAGAATCCATACATCAAAAGGTGGGATCATAAAGTTGGTAGCAGAGGAAAGTAGGTTGATTCTGATTCAGATGAGAGCACCTCTAGCAGCTCATCAAGTGACAAGTGAAGAGGATGTACAGTGTCTGATGGCTTATGACACTGACGAGGTATTTGACTTCTCTAACAGTATGTTTACATGAGAAGACCTTGCTAATGCACTTAACGAAATGGTCTACGAGTACAAGAAGCTGTCTCAGACGAGGATGTTAAAACTGGAAATGAGTGTCTGAAAGACAAGTCAGATGATGCAAGCTGTTTACAGCTTGATGATTCAGACAGTCTAAAGACTGAGATAAGTAAGCTGAAAACAGAGAATGAATCTTTGAGATCCAAGTCTAATGAGCTCACTTCTGAAAATGATAGACTAAATCTGGTGATGAGCTCTTGGAAAAACTCTTCTATTTCATTAGGCAAGCTGCATGAAGTCCATAAACCATTTAACGACAGGACTGGACTGGGCTTCAGCTCTGAGAAAATAGCTCTAGTGATATTAATACTCAATCATATCTGACAGATGACAAGCTCAAAAGAATGAGTTTGTCAAAGCCAGTATGATACATGACAAACGTGAACCGGTTAAGTATGATGATCATAATGTGTCTAAGCTGAACCGGAAGGGAAATTCTGGTATAGGCTATGCTGAATCTGAGATCTCCAAGCCTATATGGCTAAGGAACAGTCTAGACAAGGACCGAGCGAAAGCTGGTTCACAATAATCTGATCTGCACCAGCAAAGGCATAGCTCAGTGAAGGTAAGGAAGCATAACAGAGAAGTTCAGCTCAGACACGATCTGGATGGTTAAAATGCTAACGAAGGTTCAAAATATCACATAGTATTTCAGCACGCACCCTAGTGGACACATACACGGGAAAAACTGTCAAGTTAATTCAAGTATGGGTCTCGAAAGGATTAATCCAATCCGGACCCAAGTAAAATTGGGTACCAAAGCTCATTTTCTGATTGCAGGAATTCAAGACGTCAGAATGATATCTGGACAGTGGATGCTCCAGACATATGACTAGGAATCACAAGATGCTATCGGACATTAAATACTCGAGAGGACCAAAGATTGTCTTTGGCGATAACTCAAGAGGTGGAACTATGGGCAAAGGTAAGATTGTCCAAGGTAACATAGTTATAAATGACGTGCTATTTGTTGAGAATATGTGCTATAATATCGGGCCCCATGCTAAACAACAAGGACTAACAGCACAATTAAGCACATAATCGCGGAAGCATAAAATAGGGCTTAAAAATTTTTCAAATATTTGGGTCTAAACAATAAAACATTCATTCAAAATATTTATACTCAAAATAGGATTTAAATCCCAATCCAATCAACAACAGGTAATCAAATAAACTCACATAACAGATCCCCAAAATACATAGAAACTCAGGGCATCCCCTGGTTCGATACATAACATAAATAAACTGGGACTCAACCAAATGGGGATCTACTAGCTGAAGCTCCACTCTGCCCAGCCAGATTACCTGCGGCTCCTGCAATGGGTAACACAGACCCAAGACACAAAAATAGGAAAGAAAAATACGAGGTCAAACCTTAGTACGAAGAGCACTAAGACAACAGCAACTCATAAACACGCAGTAAATCAAAACATGAATGCATGAGGTCTGTCAAAGGATCGGTCATCGAGGCCAACGAGTCAGCTGGAAATACAAAGGCGAGCCTATATACCACGCACAACCAATCAATCGGTTGAAATCATCGGTCCGTGATATTCAGGTCTGGCCACTCAATTAACCATCACAGCTCGGTGGTATTCAGACACGACAAATCAGTCGGTCACCACTCCGATGATAGCATTGGACCTTTCAGGCACAACATATCTGTCTGCCGATCACAACGTGGCTCTCATTCAGGTTTAAATCGATCAACAGGCTCAATATGTATGCATGTATGCCAAGAAATTCATATCTGATTTCCACATGCATAATTCACGTAAAACAGAACATAAATTCAAGCAATAAACCAAATCTATTTCCCGTAAAACACAGAATACCATCCATGCTACAAATACTACACGCTTATGTCAAAGCTGTAATCAGAAGCACAATTCGTACCTCAAACCTCAGATACTACCTCAACAGATCTCACCAGGGCACGACAACCTCAGCCTGCTCAAATCTGCTTCCTCGCTGGTCTCGGCAAACACAGCAGGAACTGCCCAGAAGCTCAAATCTGTCAAGGCATCTAACAATTCAACTCAAATCTGAACTTCTAAACCTTAATACCTAGAGTCAGAACTCAAATCTGGTTCGACCACTAAACAAGGGTTCTAACAGTTAAACCTAAGCTTAAACGACAAGGAATCACTTACCCAGAAGCTCAGAGGAACTGAAGAACACTCTGCTCAACTATCGCGAAAACCTTCGAACACACAGATTCTTCGCGCTTCTCCCACACGTCGATCTACAACTCTAGATTGGCATCAATCGAAAGAGCTAAGTAAGATGATTTCAACGCCTCCAATCTTGCCCCAAAAAACGGCGGAAATCGACGGCAATCTACCGGAGAAGGATTCGGGAATAGTTACTATCGAGGGTTTGCGAAGAGGAATAAAGGGAAATCGAGGTCGAAAATACGCTAAGTAATCGATCAGCACTCGTACTTAAATCCTCAAGTCAAATGCTACAGTGAAAATAAATCACCGAGATAATCAGATCCTAGCGCTAAGGCACAAATCCTCAAATCTGAACCCAGCGCTAACTCACATCTCAATCCTCAGCGCTCACAAAAATCTGCCTCGCTAACTCTAACACGTGCAACTAATCGAAACAGCACCGCATCAGGGGTTTCCGCTAACTAAGAAAAACGATGTCGCACTGCCTCACTTCTGAAAAAGATCCCAGTACTCACTGCTGCTCACGCTGATCCAGATCTGATTAACGCTCACAACAGTGGTCAACTCAGCAATGTTGACTAACAAATGGCATCTCTGCGCTAAATCTCCCATCAACGCTCGCTCGCTACCCAGCACCGTTGACCCACGTTGACATCTGGTCATGCCCCTGAACAGATTTCACCCACTAGCGAGACATCTGAAATTGCGAAACGACGACGCATCACTTCTCGTGCCAGGCTCGAATACTCAGATCTCATTTGATAGAAACCAGCGACTCAAAGCTAAACTGCTCTATGTCAAATCTGAAAACCACTAATCGGATTCGACAAAATTCTCAAATCTGGAATTCGGTAATCACATCTCCCGTGATCAATTCTTAACCAAATCTGATTATTGGATTAATCACTAATTGTCAAATCTCAATCCTCACATTTTCCCCATATTAAGAGATTTCGTCCTCGAAATCAAATACAAACGTAGAAAAAAATCAACAAAACACCAAAAAACTAACCAACTCAACTCCACTGTCAAAGCTCAAACAGATGAGGCCACTCTTGTCTCATCTTCTCTTCTACTTCCCAAGTAGCTTCTTCTCGGCCATGCTTACTCCATTGGACCATCACCAACGGAATTATCTTATTCCTCAACTGCTTCTCCTTCCTATCCAGAATCTGAACTGGATATTCAACATAACTTAAGGCAGAATCTAGCTCAAATTCATCACTCCTCAACACATGGGACGGATCTGGCTCATATTTTCTCAAAATTGACACATGAAAAACATCATGTATCGCTGCTCATTCATCAGGCAGCTGCAATCTATAAGCCAACTGTCCAATCCTCTCAACAATTTCAAATGGACCAACGAATCTTGGATCTAACTTGCCCTTGAATATAAACCTCATCACGCTCTTGAAAGGAGAAATCTTAAGGAACACTCTATCACCAAATTCAAATTCCAGAGGTCGGCGTCTTCTGTTAGCATAGCTAGTGAAGCGATCTTGTGCAGCTTTGATTCTGCTTCGAATCAACGAAATCTGATCTCTCATATGCTGCACAAACTCATGGGTCGAAAGCTGCTTCTCACCAACTTATTCCCAACAGATCGTAGATCTACACTTGCGACCATACAACGCTTCAAATGGTGCCATCCCGATAGTCACTTGGTAGCTGTTGTTATAAAAAAATTCAACTAGGGATAGCGAATCCTGCCAGCCACCACCGAAATCCATCACAATTCTAAAGTCTGAATGGTCCTCTCAGATTGGCCATCTGTTTGAGGGTGATAAGCAGTGCTCATCGCCAATCTCGAATCCATAGATGCTTGCAAACTCTTCCAGAATCGAGATGTGAATCATGGATCTCTATCAGACACTATCGAAACAGGCACTCCATGCAATCTAACCACATGGTCGATATACATTTTCGTCATTTTCTTCATCGAACACCTCACATCATATGGAATGAAATGGGATGACTTCGAAAGCCTATTAATCACCACCCAAATAGCATCGCATCCCCTACTCGATCGAGGAAAATGAGTCATAAAGTCCATGGCGATGTGCTCCCAATTCCACCGAGGAACTTCCAAACTCTGCAACAAGACGTCGGGTCTCATTCTTTTGGCCTTGACATGCTGACAATTCAAAATTAGAGCAAAAAAACTAGAAATGTCGCTCTTCATGCCTTCCCACCAGTAGTGAGACTTCAAAACATGGTACATTTTTCTCTCGCCCGGGTGCACACTATAACGACTGCAATGTGCTTAATTCAAGATAGTCTCTTTCAAATCAATCAGATTCGGAACCACTAATCTTCCACGAAATCTCAAACACTCATCAGAAGCAACAGAAAAATCACTAGACTGACCATTATAAGCCTTAATCTTCAATTCATGGATATAAGGGTCAGTCCTATGTGCCTCTCTGATGTCAATCACAATCTGTGGTTCGACCTGAATCGAAGAAACTGTAAAGTACTGATCACTCGGTTGAAATCGCCAACCAGAAGTACCCAACTGCTCGTGGATTCTTGAGATACTCAAAGATGTCAACATCTCAGACTGGTATTTTCTACTCAAAGCATCGGCCACTAAGTTCATCCGCCCAGGCTGATACTGAATCTCACAATCAAAATCCTTGAGCAACTCCATCCAACGACGCTGTCTCATATTCAGACCATTGTTGAGTGAAGATATACTTCAAACTCTTGTGGTAGGTGTACACCACAAACTCCTCACCATACAGGTAGTAACGCCAGATCTTCAAGGCAAAAAAATCGCTGCCAATTCCAAATCATGAACTGGGTACCTCGTCTCATGGGGCTTCAACTGTAGAGATGCGTACGCAATCACAAACCCGTTCTGTATCAGAACACATCCCAAGCCACTCAGAGATTCATCGGAGCAAACAACAAAAACTCCAGATCCAGATGGTAAAGCCAACACAGGAGCAGTAGTCAACTTATCCTTAAGTGTCTGAACACTCGACTCGCACTCGTCAGTCCAAACAAACTTCCTATCTTTCTGAGTCAATTGCGTCATCGGCCTGGCTATCGAAGAGAACTTCTCGATAAAACGCCTATAATATCCAGCCAATCCTAAGAAACTACGGATCTCAGAGACATTCTTCGGTCGGTCCCAATTAAAAACTGCTTCGACCTTACTAGGATCCATGGAAATTCCTTGTGCAGAGATGACATGACCCAAAAGATTACTCTATCCAGCCAAAATTCACACTTGCTAAACTTGGCATACAACCGCGAGCCTCTCAACTTCTGCAATACCAATCTCAAATGCTCTTTATGCTCTCTGAAACTCCTCGAATACACCAAGATGTCATCTATGAAGACAATCGTGAATCGATCGATATAATCGCTAAAGACGCGATTCATCAAATCCATGAAAACAACAGGGGCATTCGTCAACCCAAACGGCATCACAAGAAACTCATAATGCTCGTATCTAGTCCGGAAAGCTGTCTTCGCTATATCAGCATCTCTAATTCGCAACTGGTGATAACCAGAGCGCAAGTCAATCTTCGAGTATACGGCAGATCCTTGCAACTGATCAAAAAAGTCATCAATCCTTAGCAATGGATACATATTCTTGATCTTTGCTTTGTTCAACTGCCAGAAATCAACGCACATCCTCATAGACCCATCTTTCTTCTTCACAAACAAAATCGGAGCTCCCCAAGGCGACATACTCGGTCGGATGAAGCCTTTCTCAAGAATATCTCTCAACTGCTCCTTGAGTTCTTGCAACTAGCTGGCGCCAACCGATATAGAGCTCTAGAAATCGGGGCTATCCCTGGCACCTACTCTATACTGAAATCGATCTCTCTTCGTGGTGGGAATCCAGGAATCTCATCGAGAAACACGTCTGGGAACTCTCGGAAAATTGGAATATCGCTCAACTCCAAACGCGACTCTTGGGAAACATCGAGCACATAAATCATAAATCCAACGTTACCCAGCGACAACAGACGAAACATCTCCATGGCCGACACAACGTGGAATCTTCAAGCGCGAATCAGCACCGTAGATCGGGGCTATCCCTGGCACCTACTCTATACTGAAATCGATCTCTCTTCGTGGTGGGAATCCAGGAATCTCATCGAGAAACACGTCTGGGAACTCTCGGAAAATTGGAATATCGCTCAACTCCAAACGCGACTCTTGGGAAACATCGAGCACATAAATCATAAATCCAACGTTACCCAGCGACAACAGACGAAACATCTCCATGGCCGACACAAGTGGAATCTTCAAGCGCGAATCAGCACCGTAGAAATCCCACTTCTCTCCCGACTCGGGGCAAAATCTCACCACACCATGGAAACAGTCAACAGTCGCTCTATACTCAGAAAGCACATCCATTCCCAAGATACAATCAAAATCTCTCATCTCCAAAGAAATAAAATTCGTCAATATCACATTCTGATCGAACTGAATCACACAATCCACTACAATCTCACGGGACATCATGTCAGGCCCCGTGCTAATTACCAACAATTAACACAAAATAAGCGCATAATTACGGAAGCTTAAAAACAGGGCTTAAAAATTTTTCGAAATACAAAGGCCTGAACTTCAAATCATTCATTCAAAATATTCGATATTCAAAATATAAGTTTACTCAACTCGATACAGCAAGTAACCACATAAATCAATTCAAAATACAGATCCCCCAAATACAATAAAACACGGGCATCCCCGGTTCAATACATATCATAATAAACTAGGGACTCAGGGATGCGGGGATCGACCAACTGAACTTCCACTCGGTCCAGCTTGGTTACCTGAAACTCCTGCAAATGGGTAACACAGACCCAAACAACAAAAGCAGGAAAAGAAATACGAGGTCAAGCCTCAGTACGAAGAGCTATCAAAGCAGTAAACATGCAACAAGCTATAATCAAAGCTATGAATGCATGAGGGCTATCAAAAAGTCGGATAGCTAGACCAGTCTATCAACTGGCAACTCAAATCAGCCTCTATACCACGGTCTATCAACCGGGAAATCATCGGTCCGTGATCATCGGGGCCCGTCAGCCCATCACAGCTCGGTGGTAGACACTCGAATCCGGTAGTCACCACTCCGACGATAGCGTTGGACTTTTCGGGCACGACTCAACAGTCGGCCAGTCACAACGTGGCACCCAATCAGGTAATCAAATCAATCTGTCAAAGGCTCAAGATGTATGCAATGAATGTCATTCAATAATCAATGCGCAATGCATACAATTCATAATACGTGCAAGAATACAGAACTCAATCAATTCCACAAACTGTAACACGTATAAACACAGAATTCACATCAGCAAATCCATAACATCGATCACAACCATGTTCACGCCTAAACTGCTAAGAGTTGCTCAATTCGTACCTCAATTCCTCAATTTACCTAACAGATTTCCTCCTGGCTCAAATCACGCAGCAGGTCACTTCCTGGAAGCTGAAATCTGTTACAACACAGCTAATATCTTAGCTAAATTCTTAATCATCAACACGTTAAACCTACTGCCAGAAGTTACTCCAAATTCTACACTTCCACGAAGGCAATAACTACTAAAACCGAGCTCAACTACAAGAATTGCTCACCCAAACAGCTCACGCTAGCAGCAGAACGCTCGCACAGGCTTTCCTCAAAAGCTTCGAAGTCCAACAACTTCGCGTTTCCACTTCCAGCGCAAATCAACTACTCAAATGGGTAGCAAACTAAGGAGCGAAGCAAGGGGAATCCAGCGCCACTAAGATCTTCAAAAACAGAGGCTGGAATCGACAGGAAATGGCGATAGAAGAAGATGGTGAACAGTAACTCGTCGAGGGTTGGAGAAGAAGAGATAAAGAGATAACTGGCTCAAAAATAATCTAAGTGTCGATCAACACTTCTATAAATACCTCTTCAAATCTCACCTGCTGATTCATACAAATAAATCAAAGAAATCAGCAGGAGACAATCAGCAGCAACCCTCTTCTCCTCTTCGCTTAATTCAGCAGCAACTATCAAATAAACAATCGCGCAAAACATCTCAAAACGACACCGTTCCAACTTACCAAAACGACGCCGCTTCTCAACGCTAGCATATGCGCGTCTGCTGATCAGCAGCAAGTAATACGTCACGCCTACGTCATCATATCTATCGGCAGCTCTCAAACCATCTACTGAATTCAATAGTCAACATTCCAAAACGTTGACTAACACGCGTCACTTCCCCGCTCAATCTCACACTACGCGCGATGTCTACCAGCAGCAGCTTCAATTCAAACCAAAACCAGCAGATCTTCATGCGTCACGCTGACGTCATCTCTGCTGATTCAAAACCCATCAGCAGGAGCTACAGTACCGTTGACCAGCGTTGACTTTACCCAAAAAAAA
>KV005009.1:285518-304745 GCA_001598015.1 Dorcoceras hygrometricum
AAAACAATTTTAATCAACAAAATCATATTTTATTACAAAATCATATTTCATGATCAAAATCACATTTTACTAATTTTAATTGTATCAATATTGGGTTTAAAAAAATTTTAGGCCCAAAAACTAAAAATTTCAAAATCGATCAAAATCGGGCCCGACATCGCATACCGGCCCGAAAACTTCACGGGCTGCCCGGGACAGGCCCGAACCAAACCCTAGAAGAATTCAGACCAGTCGTCACGACATCGCCGGAGACTCGCCGGAGCGGCGGCCGGCGACGGCGGCGCCGCAAAGGCGCACGCCTTCGCGGCAAGCGCGCGGCCAGCCTCACATCGTCGCGCAACAAGCACGCAACAAGAAGTCCAGCCAGCGTCGCACAAGCAGCAGCCTCCCTCCGGCAACGTCGCGTTCCATGACCGGCCAGCATAGCATAAATGCGACGCACGACGAGCACGACATCGTGCGCTGTTTCCTCGACCATCGTCGCAACGGCCGGCCACCAAAGTTGCGACAGAGCGCGGGCAGCGTAGCACGACAACTCGCGCGAGGCGCTGCTCTTCGATCGGCAAGCACGCGCAAGACACGGCCAAAGCTTCGGCCACCATGCGCAACCGGTGCACATGGTGTTGCGCGGCGTGCGCGCGAAATCGCGCGGCTGCTAGCGCCGCCACACGCAGCGGCGGTCCGGTGGTCGCATCCCGATTTCCGTTTTCCGATCTGAAATTTAAAACATTAGATACAACTAGGCAATTCGTATGATCAGATCCGGAAAACCTTGGCTCTGATACCACTGTTGGGGATCCGGATCCGCCCCCCGGCAAGGCAGCGGAAGAACATAGAAATATAGCCGGGAGACGATCAATACGAAGAACAACAATTCAATAATCGTCATACATAGAGCGTTCAAAACGAATACCTTGCTGGCACTTGTGCCTGGCTCCAACCGGAATTACGAGAACCCGGCTCTTCTCGGTAGATTGCGGTAGATAATCGCCAATCCGGTCCACGACCAGAACCGAGACTCCTTCGTCAGGCTGCACTAGAAGCACTGACGAATTCTGCACGAACGGATTCTCCTCGTCGAATCGGCCGGAAACAAATTTCCGGCGAAGATCGGCGGCGGCGGCGCGAGAGAGGAGAGGGGGAGGCGGTGTGTAGAGCTTAGGTTTAGGGTTATGAATTGAGTTGTGTTGTTAGTTGTGATTAAAGTCCTCAAGTCTACATTAAGTAGACTAACAATGGACTTGGACCGGCCCATCGGGCCCGGGTCCAAATGACGATATCCATTGCTGCGACTTCATCGTAACTCCGATCGCCGATCAGATCGGACCGATCGACTCAGTTTCCAAAACTGAATGTTATGATGTGAAAAACAATTTTCCAGATCATCTAACCCTAAATTGCAAAATGACTGTTTTGCCCCTCAACATCGACAAATCACGATTTGACCTCTGTTGACTTTCGGGAAGTCGCACTCCCCAAAATCCTCTTCGTATGCTCAACACATTGAGCTGAGTATCCGTGCGGGAATCTCGAATCTAGTACTTGTGTGACCCTCAATGGTTCAGGGATACAGCTAGCCGTGGGCCCACAACAATTGTGGCTCCGGAATCATGGTAAAGCGTCTAGCAACATCGCCCCATGATCCCCTAGGTATCACTGATAGTGCCTGCAAGAACCAATCGGTCGTGGTTAGCGTACGGTACGGTCCTTTCAATCCATATATCCCGATCAGATCAACGACCATTGGTAAATCGAGAGTCGCTATAGATCCGATAGCTATGCATACATCTTGGAGATCAAAATAGTGACATCACGAGTGTAACTTCCACTCGACAAATGGTAACCACTTGGAAAGTCCGAAGGAGGGTAGTTCGATAGATCACCGGGTCACTATCTATCTGCATGCTCAGAACATCATAATTTTCCCTACCAATGAAACATGGTACTTTGCATCGCAGATACTAGTCTCGAACTCAGGCGGCCTTATCCTCATTTTGACGGCCCAATCGACTAGGAACATGTTCAGAATACATAGCGACTATTAGATGTGTTTCATGATAGCCGTCATACCCACTATCACATCTAACATACGCTTTAGTGCATTCTAGGTCTTTACTCAACACAATTGTAAATCATTACACACATAATGAAAGTAAAGAACGCCATATAAGTAAATGCGAATATCATATATAAAGACTGTTTGTACAAGAGTCTATAAAACCCACACGCCACAAGTTGGCTAGTTGGGCGTCTACTCTAACACACTCTATCTAAGTCTATTTGTCCGAAGACTGATGAAGAGATAGAGAGTATGACACATGTGCCATATGCCTCGGCAATAGGTAGTATTATGTATGACATGATCTCCACTAGACCGGATGTCGCATATGCTCTGAGTGTCACGAGCCGCTACCAGGCCAACCCCGGCCAATTTCATTGGAAGCCTGTGAAGGATATTCTTAAGTACTTGCGAAGGACTAAGAATATGTTCATGGTCTATGGGCGTGGTGAACTGAAACTGGAAGGCTACACTGATTCTAGTTTCCAGTGTGACGTGGATGATTCGAAATCTACCTCTAGATTTGTATTCATGCTCAATGGTGGTGCTGTCTCTTGGAAGAGTTCAAAGCAAGACACCATCGCGGATTCAACCACTGAGGCTGAGTACATCGCAGCATCAGCTGCTGCTAAGGAGGCCGTTTGGATAAGGAATTTCGTCCAAGAGTTGGGCGTCATTCCTAATGGAGTTGGCCCAGTCCCGGTGTACTGCGACAACACGAGTGCCGTTGCTCAAGCAAAGGAGCCTAGGTCTTACTGAGGAAATACCACATAATCCGGGATATTGTGGCTAGAGGTGACATAGCAGTTGAGAGAGTCGCCTCTGCAGACAACGTTGCTGATCCACTTACGAAGCTCTTGCCTGGACCGTTGTTTGAAAAACATCGCAATTATAGACTCTTGTATGAAACAATCTTTATATATGATATTCGCATTTTACTTATGGCATTCTTTACTTTCATTGTGCTTTATGATGATTAACAATTGCGTTGAGTAAAGACCTAGAATGCACTATAGTGTATGTTAGATGTGATAGTGGGTATGACGGCTATCATGAAACACATCTAATAGTCACTGTGTATTCTAAATTAGTTCCTAGTCGATTGGGCCGTCAAAATGAGGATAAGACCGCCCGAGCTCGAGACTAGTATCTGCGATGCGAAGTACCATGTTTCATTGGTAGGGAACATTGTGATGTTCTGAGCATGCAGATAGATAGTGACCTGGTGATCTATCGAACTTCCCTCGTTCGAACTTTCCAAGTGGTTACAATTTGTCGAGTGGATAAGTCCGAGGTCTTGGTTGTACTGATTAGTCCTCACGACTCGAAACGTCATTGAGACTCTACATGATAGGCGTCTCACTTTGACCTGTTTTCCGACTCACTTGGGGTCATCAGGCGGCGGGATTGGGTGAGACCCCGATGCATGTAGGAGTCGATGCATCGTTGTCGAGGATTCACCGCTCGCAGACATGCGTGGATATCCTATGCTATCTGAGGGGATAATAGTGTATAAATCTCTGGCCAGAGTACTAGAAGTGTTTTAGGTAAATGTGTTTATCCAGTTACACTCGTGATGTCACTATTCGATCTCCAATATGTATGCATAGCTATCGGATCTATAGCGACTCTCGATTTACCAATGGTCGTTGATCTGATCGGGATATATGGATTGAAAGGACCGTACTGTACGATAACCACGACCAACTGGTTCTTGCAGGCACTATCAGTGATACCTAGGGGATCATGGGGCGATGTTTCTAGACGCTCTTATCATGATCCGATGGGCAAGTCCGGAATTGTGATTCCGGAGCCACAATGGTTGTGGGCCCACGGCTAGCTGTATCCCTGAACCATTGAGGGTCACACAAGTACTGGATTCGAGATTCCCGCACGAATACTGAGCTCAATGTGTTGAGCATAGGAAGAGGATTTTGGGAAGTGCGACTTCCTAAAAGTCAACAGGGGTCGAATCGTGATTTCCCGCTGTTGAGGGGCAAAACGGTCATTTTGCACTGGGGTTCTGAAAAATGGTTTTCAGATCATAGTATTCAGTTTTGGAAACTGAGTCGATCGGTCCGATCTGATCGACGATCGGAGTTACGATGAAGTCACGGTGATGGGGATGAATCGAATGTTCATCCGTTGGACCCGGGCCCGTTGGGCCGGTCCAAGTCCATCATCAAGTCTACTTAAGGTAGACTTAGACTTAATCACTCATAACTTAACACAAACCCTAACCCTAAGAGCTCTAGTAGCCGCCGCCCTCTCCTCTGTCAAAAGGCCGTCGCCGCCGCCGCCTTGCGCCGCAGCCGCCGCCGCAGCCTCTCTCGCCGGAAATTGTTCCGGCCAACTCGACGAGGAGAATCCGTCCGCGCTGATCTCTTCAGGCCTTCTAGTGCAGGCTGACGAAGGAGTCTCGCTTCCGGTCATGGACCTGATTGACGTAATCTACCGCCGCCTACCGTGAAGTGCCGGTTTCCTCGTGAAACTGGTCGGAGCCAGGCACGAGTTGCCAGAAAGGTAACCCCGAGAAACACCCTATGAATGGTCATAGCATGATTTGTTTTGAATTGTATTGATCGTCTCCCGGCCCATTTTTGTTCTTTCGCTGCCTCGCCGGGAGGCGTGATCCGGATCTGCCGTGGTTCCCCAACACTAACAGTTAAACCTAAGCTTAAACGGCAAGGAATCACTTATCCAGAAGCTCAGAGTAACTGAAGAACACTCTGCTCAACTATCGCGAAAACCTTCGAACACAAAGATTCTTCGCGCTTCTCCCACACGTCGATCTACAACTCTAGATTGGCATCAATCGAAAGAGCTAATTAAGACGAGTTCAATGCCTCCAATCTTGCCCCAAACAACGGCGGAAATCGACGGTAATATACCGAAGAAGGATTCGGGAACAGTAACTATCGAGGGTTTGCGAAGAAGAAGAAAGGAACTCGGGGTCGAAAATACGCTAAGTAATCGATCAACACTCATACTTAAATCCTCAAGTCAAATGCTACAGTGAAAATAAATCACCGACATAATCAGATCCTAGCGCTAAGGCACAAATCCTCAAATCTGAACCCAACGCTAACTCACATCTGAATCCTTAGCGCTCACACAAATCTGCCTCGCTAACTCTAACACGCGCAACTAATCTAAACGACGCCGCATCAGGGGTTTCCACTAACTAAGCAAAACGATGTCGCACTGCCTCACTTCTGAAACAGATCCCAGCACTCACTGCTGCTCACGCTCATCCAGATCTGATTAACGCTCACAACAGCGGTCAACTCAACAACGTTGACTAACACATGGCATCTCTGCGCTAACTCTCCCATCAACGCTCGCTCGCTACCCAGCATCGTCGACCCGCGTTGACATCTGGTCATGCCCCTGAACAGATTTCACCCACTAGCGAGACATCTGAAATTGCGAAACGTCGACGCATCACTTCTTGCGCCAGGCTCGACTACTCAGATCTCATTCGATAGAAACCAGAGACTCAAAGCTGTACTGCTCTATGTCAAATCTGAAAAACTAATCGGATTCGACAAAATTCCCAAATCTGGAATTCGGTAATCACATCTCCGTGATCAATTCTTAACCAAATCTGATTACCGGATTAATCACTAATTTTAGAATCTCAATCCTCACATATAATCTGATAAGCATTAGTAAATTATGTGATCATGAGTATGAGGTTAATTGTCACAAACACACATGCACAGTTCAGGATCCAGCTGGTATTACCGTCCTAACAGGACACAGATTGGGCAATACTTATAAAATGAACTGGTCAGAACAGCTGGTGACTGAACATACCTGTTTGGTTGCAAATTATTCTAAAGCATGGTTGTGGCATAAACATATGAATCATACAAATTTTAAAACTATAGCCCATCCGTGTAAGCAAGATTTGGTCACCAGTTTTGTAACGCCCAGAAATCCTAATTACGTGGAAATGAGTGCATGACTAGAGGGAAAATGATATTAGAAAATTATATGCTATTTTATGTGGTTTCATGATGGTTTTAATGTTTCATGATATGCATGTTATGTTTTTAGCCCTTTCGAGTTCCGGACGCGTGGACGAGACTAGGGACGACCGAAATGAAAATTATTTGAAAGTTTTAAGCCCTCATACTTTTAAGAGCAAAGTATTATTTTTAAGCAGCAATTTCCGAAAAATGAGATTTTTATGATTATTAGTTGAGGAGAACCCGTTTTTTGCCTATACGGGCTGTTTTAATGGAATTTCCTATATTTTAAAATTGAGGTGGCTACATATTACGAAAATTAAGATTTTAAAGCCTATGTTTAGAGTTTTATTCAACATTTTAAATTAGTGGAGGGTTAGGATTGGAAAACTCCATTAATTTTCCTAATTAAAACATAGGAGGGGTCATTTTGGACACAATTCATTTTCTCCCTACCCCAATTTTCGAAAACCCTACCTCCTTCCCCTCCCTCTAGCCGCCTCCTCCCCTTGGTGCTCTAGGCTCCATCGAATTTTGGGTGTTTTCAAGGTGGTTTGTCCCGATCTCGCGTCCCGCGCTTCGTTAACTCGCAGTTCTTCATTACTCCTCAATTGAAACATGTGATATCTCTCCTTTTCTCGCCATTTATGCCATATTATACTGTTTTTAATGAATGATTGCATGAATTGTATGTGATTTGTTTTGATCTATGAATAATGTTTGAGATCCATGCATGTTTCATAGTTTTCATTACGTTTTTTATTCGATCTTGTGCAGCTACAGTCATGGGTGGTTGATGGGGGGCTAGGGTTCAGTAAAAGGGTGGTACAGGTTGTTATTCCATCGAGTTAGGGTTACATGGGTCCAAACAGAGAGGGATTTGGTCAAGAAATGAATTAGTTATGAATTTTATGATCAGCACGTGTCCTTTCTTGTCATCTATGAATTTGATTTCAGGAGATAGTTCATTGAGTTAGGGTCACGCAGGTCCAAATGGGGAGCGATTTGGTCGAGAACGAATTAGTTATGAGTTTTATGGTTAGCACATGTCCTGGTTGCAGTCTGTGCGCGAGAAGTGTCATTATGAGCATCGATTTGGTCACGTATTGAATTTTTCTTGAGTCTCGTTTGTTCCAGTGACTATTATATTGAGTTAGGGTGAGGTGGGTCGAAACAGGGAGTGATTTGGTTAATAAATGGATTTTTAATGATTTTTACCGTTTTGTCGCTCGAAGTGAGCCTCGTCGGGTCATTTTTGTGAAAATTGAGATTTCGAGTCTTGGGGGCTGCCAAAGTTCATGGATGACTTTATTTGATGTTTTAAGCATATTTTAAGATATTTTTCAGTATTTTTAGAATTTATTTGATTATATTTTTGGCAATCTTCATGACAAATTAATGCCTAGAAAATGATTTTTAGCATGTGTGATTTTTTAAACTGTCATAGCTGGACCAGGTCAAGTCAGTCGATGGTCACGTCAAATATTTTAAGTTGGGTCCAAGTTATTTTATTTCTGGGCCGGGTGTTTTTTTTTAAAAGATTAAGTCTAATTTTTTAGCGTATTGGACCGGATATTTTAAAGTCAAAATGTGGTTAATGAGATTTTTAGTCAAATTTTTAATGCTTGACTTTAAAGTAAAGGAGTGAGTGTTTTATAAATTTTTTAAAGTTCAAATTTAAAGTTATGAGCCAAGTCATGTTTAGGGTTAGATGTCATTTTAAAGTTAAGTCTAGGCTTTTGTGCTTAGAATTAGTGGGCCAGTACACTTAAACCAGTCCTTGATCGGAGTAGAAAATATAGAATCCCATGAATATATATTTAATTATATATATAGTATTTTATGTATGACGATGTTTTAAATGAGTGAATTAAATATATATTGACGGGCTAAGCCTTTTTAAATTGCATGTTTTTATGAAATGCACGCATCAAGAAAGCTTTATGAAAATGTTAAGGCATGAAAGAAAGAAAAATATTTTCGAGGGCTTGAAGTGATGTATGGGAAGTTTACGATGGGAGCTAGTCGGGATACCAGGCCCGAGGATCCCCTATTTTAATGAATTACGACCTTATGGATCCATGTGATCACGACATGGTGAAGTGGCAGCATAGAAGTATGAGAGATCCCGAGGTAAGGTCGGGAGAACCGCATCGCCTAATACGTTGGTTCTTTAGATTGATCAATCGCTTGTGTTATGACTCACACTTCATGGATACGACTCCCACGACCTTTTACGATACGTTATGTTACGTCATGCCTTTTAATGTATGCTATACGATGACGATATGTTACGACTGCTTTACTAATCATGTTTTACGATCATTCATGCACGCATGTTTTGAAGTTATTTTACTATACGTATGTGCTTGCATGCGATTTTATTATTATGTACCTTGGTATTATCTAGATGGAGCATGTTGGGCCTTTATGCTCACTAGGTTTAAATGGTGCAGGTGATGACCCTGTTGATTTTATGCCGACCGGCGGTGAGGATCTCTGAGCGCCCGCTGCAGCTGTACCCCGTGACCACTCCGACGTCACTATTTATGTTATGATACATTTTCAGATATTTTTATTAGTCACGTTCAGTTTTCCGCAATTTTTACTTATACTGATTTTAAGCCGTTTGGTTGATTTAATGTTTTTAAGATATTTATTTATTTATGTTTTAAAGTAATGTTGAGAAAAATGTTTTAAAGGGGACGAGCCATACTTTTAAGATTGTTTTAGAAAAATTTTTTTAGAGTCTGGTTCCTCTCAGTTGGTATCAGAGCGGTGGTTCTGGTGGGGTACTAGCCTGCTGCATGGAGCTCAGAAGTCGCACTGCCAGTCTGTAAGTTTAGAGTTCTTACGATTCATATTCATTTTCGCATGATGCATGTTCTATTTTCAGCATTAGTTTTACCTTAGGAGTTTTTGGGATAGACGTCTGGTCATGCATTTAGATTTACGTGAAGGGTTCTGCGTACCAGTATGCCTCCCAGTCGTGCTAGAGATCAGCAGTATGATGATGCACCTCCTCCTCCCCCCACCTCCGCAGTTGACGGCATATGAGAGGGCTAGCGTGGACATGCTATCCGGAATCACCAGATTGCTAGAGAGGCGGTAGGAGCGATTCGGGGAGTCTCATGAGGAGGACGTGGCTGAGCAGTTCCACAAGAAGGGATCTACTGTTAGACCTTCTAGGACTTGCCTTGAGAACTTAGATGGGTAGGAGTAGCGAACCTAGTAATGTTTTAGGAATCCATACTGTTTTGGGAACCTAGATTAATTGTAAACACGTGCCTGTGTGATGTGTTAATTCAGGCGAGATCCGTGTTTTGGGTGTCACTACCCTTGCCTTGCTAGACTCAGGGGCGGACCACTCTTTTATTTCGAGTGCTTTTACACAGAGGATGGGGCTAACGCCGGAGAGCTTGGGTGTGGCTCTCGCAGTGATGGTTCCGTCAGAAGAGGAGTTGACGATGACCAACCTGTTCTGGGATTGACGATGATGTTTGTGGATCCTGCGGTCATAGCAGACTTGGTCGTGTTGCCGATGTCAGTATTTAACCTCATTCTAGGTATGGACTGGTTGACGGAGTTTGGAACGGTGATTGATTTCCAGCAGGATCAGTGACGATCAGGCCGCCAGGGCAGGAGACTTTTTTATTTGAGGCAGCAAGGAGACCGCGGAAGCCCATGTTTATATCTTTCTACAGGCCAGGAAGCTAGTTGAGCTCGGATGTCAGGCGTTCTTGGTCACCGCTACAGGAGATACAGCAGGCCCTTCACTGTCTGATGTGGAGGTAGTCAGGGACTTTGCAAGATGTGGTCCCTGATGACGTTGTGGGAGTTCCACCGTAGAGAGAGGTGCAGTTTTCGATTGAGCTGATGCTAGGTACAGTGCTTATCTCTAAGGCACTGTATCGATTGGCTCCTATTGAGAGGAAGAAGCTGAAGGAGCAGATTCAGGATTTGCTCGATAAGGGATTCATTCGCCCTAGCTTTTCTCCATGGGGCGCGCCAGTTCTGTTTGTGAAGAAGAAGGATGACAGTATGAGGTTGTGCATAGACTATTGGGAGTTGAACCGTGTGACAGTGAATAACAAGTACGCACTTCCGAGGATAGAGGATTTATTTGATCAGTTGCAGGGAGCTTCGGTTTTCTCAAAGATTGATTTGAGATCTGGCTATCATCAGTTGAAAGTTAGAGAGGAGGACGTGTCCATGACGTCATGTCGGACACATTACAGCCACTACGAGTTCTTGGTGATACCGTTTGGCCTGACGAATTCCTCAGCGATCTTCATGGATTTGATGAACATGGTCTTCAGACTGTACTTGGACCAGTTCATCATTGTTTTTATCGACGACATCTTGGTCTATTCGAGCAGCTTAGAGGAGCATACACAACATTTGCAGACGGCTTTGCAGACATTGAGAGAGCACAAGTTGTATGCCAAGTTTAGGAAGTGCGAGTTTTGACTCGAGCAGGTGGCGTTATGGGATTTCAGTCGACCCATCGAAGGTGCATGCTGTTCAAAACTGGGGGATTCCAAAGAATGCAGCAGAGATTCGCAGTTTCTTGGGCTTAGCAGGATACTACCGCAAGTTTATCAAGGGATTCTCTTCGATTTCAGTGACCTTGACAGCCCCGACCAAGAAGAATGCGAAGCATGTGTGGAGTTTTGAGTGTCAGAGGATCTTCGATCAGGTGAAAGAGGCTCTCACTTCAGCACCAGTTTTAGAGATTCCAGTGGATCATGAAGAGTTTGTGGTGTATACAGATGCTTCCCTGAGAGGTTTAGGTGCAGTTCTGATGCAGGGTGGCAAGGTTATTGCTTATGCGTCGATACAACTGAAGAGTTATGAGAAGAACTATCTGACGCATGATCTGGAGCTTGCAGCAGTAGTGTTCGCGCTGAAGATTTGGAGACACTACTTGTACGGTGAGAAGTGTCAAATTTTCACCGACCATAAGAGCCTCAAGTACTTCTTCACCTAGAGAGAGCTGAACATGAGGCATCGTAGATGACTATATTTGGTGAAGGACTAAGATGTGAACATTAGCTATCATCCGGGTAAAGCTAATATAGTGGCTGATGCTTTGAGCCGGAAGAATTCAGTAGTGGCATGCTTATCAATCGAGAGGCCACTACAGGCTGAGATATAGAGATTTGGATTGGAATTCTATTCATGAGGTTGTGCACCAAGTTTAGCAGCAAGAGACTTCCAGGCAACCGATGAGCAGTTACAGCAGTGGAGACAGTGAGATGAGGCCAGAGGACGAGGGCAGTATACAGCTGAGGATGGGATCGTGCGTTTCAGAGGTTGCATGTGGATGCCGAGTACTGAACAATTGAGAGTTGAGATCTTATCAGAGGCTCATGCATCGGCGTACTCCATCCACCCAGGGAATATGAAGATGTACAGGGATTTACAGAGGCTCTATTGGTGGCCAGGGATGAATAAGGATATTGGGAGATTCGTATCCGAGTGCTTGACCTGTCAGCAGGTCAAGGCAGAGCATCAGTGACCGACAGGGTTGCTTCAACCACTCCCTATCCCTGAGTGGAAATGCGAGAACATTACGATGGATTTTGCGGTTGGGTTACCCAGGAGTCCCAAAGGATACACAGCGATATGGGTTATTGTGGACAGACTCACCAAGTCCACACATTTCCTACCGGTGAAGACCACTTTAAATTTGACGCAGTATGTAGAGATTTACATCAGGAAGATTTTCAGGCTACATTGCATACCATTATCCATAGTGTCAGATCGAGACACTAGATTTACATCTGCGTTTTGGAGGAGCTTGCATGCAGCGTTGGTGACGAAGTTGTCATTCAGTACAACTTTTCACCCGCAGATAGATGGCCAGTCGGAGAGAGTCATCCTGATTCTAGAGGATTTGCTGAGAGCTTGTGTGTTATACTTCCAGGGTACGTGGGATTTTAGATTTCCTCTGGTAGAGTTCACGTACAATAACAGCTTTCAGGGCATCGATTGGGATGGTTCCATATGAGGCCTTGTACGGGAGAAGGTGTAGATCTCCCGTGCACTGGGATGAGGTTGGAGAGAGAGTTTTGTCGGGGACAGAGATGGTACAGAAGATCGCAGATATTATGATCAGGATACGAGATCAGATGAGGACAGCCCAGAGTTGTCAGAAGAGTTATGCCGATCAGAGACAATGAGATCTGGAGTTAGCGGTTGGGGACCATGTATTCGTGAGGATATCGCCCATGAAGGGCGTGATGCACTTTGGCCGGAGGGGCAAGCTCAGTCCGAGGTTTATTGGGCCATTTGAGATTCTGGAGAGGGTTGATACGTTGGCGTATCGAGTAGTACTACCACCCAGTCTGTCAGCGATGCATAACGTATTTCACATTTTAATGCTGAGGAAGTACGTCCCGAACCCCTCGCATGTGTTGGATTTCGAGCGGCTTCAATTAGCACCAGACCTATCATTTGAGTAGCGGCCGGTTCAGATCTTGGCAAGAGAGAAGCGGAGACTTAGAGCATGGAGTATTCCAATGGTCAAGGTCCAGTGGAAAAATCACTCATAGGATGAGGCTAACTGGGAGACCGAGGCCGATATGCGGACGCGTTACCAAGAACTTTATGGTACGTAATCTAATTTCGAGGACGAAATTCCTATAGGGGGAGAGTTGTAACACCCAGAAATCCTTATTACGTGAAATGAGTGCATGACTAGGGGGAAAATTATTTTAGAAAATTATATGCTATTTTATGTGATTTCATGATGGTTTTAATGTTTCATGATATGCATGTTATGTTTTTAGCCTTTTTGAGTTCAGACGCGTGGACAAAACTAGGGACGACCGAGATGAAAATTATTTGAAAGTTTTAAGCTGATGGATCTGGATAACAGATCCAGATCTGAGTTTTGAATTACACAAAACCTGTTATTGTGTTTCTAACGTTTCTACTAAGTGTGCAGATGTTAGCTGGAAATACAACAAGAGAAGTTGAATCAAATATCGTAGCAGAACAAGAGCTGAAAATAGTAAAACGCGATTTCGGAGGCCTAAACGAACGAATTTGGCCGAAAAGCGGCTTAGGTCACGAGAAAAGCTGGTGAGTATTGCTCGTTGGATCGTTCCGAAGGGAGTAGCACTGGTCTCATGCGAAAATATGAAAGTTGGTTCAGATGGACCAGCTGGAGAGATAAGTTGAATCAGCTGGAATGAAATGAACCAGCTGGAGAAGATGGACCAGCTGGAGAGATAAGTTGAACCAGCTGGAATGTAATGAACCAGCTGGAACGATAATAACCAGCTGGAGCGCTAAGGGGATGATGAACCAGCTGCAAGCGCTAAGGTGTAAATGGATCAGCAAGAAAGTGGAGTCTGATCAGACGTTTTTTAGTGAAGTCTGATCAGACGTTGATATCTGGACCAGCTGGTACATGAAGATGTAATTCAGATGCTGTCCAGACGATGTTAATCAGTTGTTGCGCAAACTTAAATGAATCAGACGTCGATGTGAAGAGGAATCTGGAATAAGCGATGATGACGTCAGCATTTCTATTGGAGGAAGCTGTGACCAGCAACTATGACGTCAGCAATATCAGCAGACAACTAGATGGATCAGCGATGATGACGTCAGCAGTGATGTCATCACAATCAGCAGTTGACAAGAGAAGCGCAAGAGATGGAGCGACGTCGTTTAATTCTTAACAGTGAATCAGACATAGCGCGAAGAAAAGATTTATCCAGACGAGAGCTACAGTGTGTTGGGGAACCTTGGCGGATCCGGATCACGCCTCCCGGCGAGGCAACAGAAGAACAAAAATTGGGCCGGGAGACGATCAATACAATTCAAAACATGCAAAGCTATGAACCATTCATAGGGTGTTCTAGTTTATTACCTTGCTGGCAACTCGTGCCTGGCTCCGACCAGTTTCGCGAGGAAACCGGCACTTCACGGTAGGCGGCGGTAGACTACGTCAATCAGGTCCACGACCGGAAGCGAGACTCCTTCGTCAGCCTGCACTAGAAGGCCTGACGAGATCAGCGCGGACGGATTCTCCTAGTCAAGTTGGCCGGAACAATTTCCGGCGAAGCATGGCGGAGGCGGAGGCGGAGGCGGCGGCGCGTGAGACACGGCGGCGGCGGCGGCTTTTGGGAGAGGAGGGAGACGGCGGCTAGCACACTAGGTTTAGGGTTTTAGTTGTGTCAAAGAGTTATGTATGATTAAGTCTAAGTCTACTTTAAGTAGACTTAATGATGGACTTGGACCGGCCCAACGGGCCCGGGTCCAACGGATGAACATTCGGTTCATCCCCATCACCGTGACTTCATCATAACTCCGATCGCCGATCAGATCGAACCGATCGACTCAGTTTCCAAAACTGAATACTATGATCTGAAAAACCATTTTTCAGAACCCCAGTGCAAAATGACAGTTTTGCCCCTGAACAGCGGGAAATCACGATTTGATTCCTGTTGACTTTTAGGAAGTCGCACTCCCCAAAATCCTCTTCAAGTGCTCAACACATTGAGCTCAGTATCCGTGTAGGAATCTCAAATCCAGTACTTGTGTGACCCTCAATGGTTCAGGGATACAGCTAGCCGTGGTCCCACAACCATTGTGACTCCGGAATCACAATTCCGGACTTGCCCATCGGATCATGGTAAGAGCGTCTAGCAACATCGCCCCATGATCCCCTAGGTATCACTGATAGTGCCTACAAGAACCAGTTGGTCGTGGTTAGCGTACAGTACGCTCCTTTCAATCCATATATCCCGATCAGATCAATGACCATTGGTAAATCGAGAGTCGCTATAGATCCGATAGCCATGCATACATCTTGGAGATCGAATAGTGACATCACGAGTGTAACTAGGTAAACCCATTTACCTAAAACACTTCTAGTACTCTGGCCAGAGATTTACACACTATTATCCCCTCAGATAGCATAGGATGTTCACGCATGTCTGCGAGCGGTGAATCCTCGACAACGATTCATCGACTCCTATATGCATCGGGGTCTCACCCAATCCCGCCGCCTAATGACCCCAAGTGAGTCGGCAAACGAGTCAAAGTGAGATGCCTATCATGTAGAGTCTCAATGACGTTTCGAGTCATGAGGACTAATCAGTACAACCAAGACCTCGGACTTATCCACTCGACAAATGGTAACCACTTGGAAAGTCCGAAGGAGGGTAGTTCGATAGATCACCAGGTCACTATCTATCTGCATGCTCAGAACATCACAATGTTCCCTACCAATGAAACATGGTACTTTGCATCTCAGATACTAGTCTCGAGCTCGGGCGGCCTTATCCTCATTTTGACGGCCCAATCGACTAGGAACTAATTTAGAATACACAGTGACTATTAGATGTGTTTCATGATAGCCGTCATACCCACTATCACATCTAACATACACTATAGTGCATTCTAGGTCTTTACTAAACGCAATTGTTAATCATCATACAACACAATGAAAGTAAAGAACGCCATATAAAAGAATGCGAATATCATATACAAAGATCGTTTGTACAAGAGTCAATGAAAACCCACACGCCACAAGTTGGCTAGTTGGGCATCTACTCTAACAATCCACGCACATAAGGCGAGCGGTGAATCTTCGACAACGAAGCATCGACTCCTACATATCGGGACCTCACCCAATCCCACCACATAATGACCCCAACTGAGTCGGTAAATGGGTCAAAGTGAGGCACCTATCATGTAGAGTCTCAATGACCTTATCCAAACCGCCTCCTTAGCAACAGCTGATGCTGCGATGTACTCAGCCTCAGTGGTTGAATCCGCGATGGTGCTTGCTTGGAACTCTTCCAAGAGACAGCACCACCATTGAGCATGAATACAATTCCAGAGGTAGACTTCGAATCATCCACGTCACACTGGAAGCTAGAATCAGTGTAGCCTTCCAGTTTGAGTTCACCACCCCCATAGACCATGAACATATTCTTAGTCCTTCGCAAGTACTTAATAATATCCTTCACGGCCTTCCAATGCTGTGAGACCTGGATTTGTATTGAGATTTATTTGTTGATTGTATCGGTTTTTGGGAGTTTTCTGCTGGCCGAATCTCTGTTTGAGAGTTTGGTTTACATTTTCGGGTCTGAAATAGCATTTGGAGCAATTCTGGAAGTTTTCGTGTTTTTGAGATTTTTGAGCATCAGCATGTTTTGTGAGCTAGCAGCTGGTCGGTGATGAATCCAGCAGAAGCGTATCTCAGCGCGAGATTCCTGAAACGCAGTCGTTTACGTGAAGTCTGGTTGCACGTGTTGTGATCAGCAGATGCTTTAGCGTAGTTGCGTTGAGGTCTAAAACGACTGCGTTTAGATTAGTTTGCGCGACGTCGTTTCAATGTTGCGTCTGGTACCAGCTGGTGGAAATTGCGTGCGTGTGTCTGCTGGTTGTTCAGCAGAAGCAGATGTCAACGCGGTTCAACATTCCTTTAGCTCGAAGAGGAAGCGTCGTCGTTTCGTTGTTGCAACTGGGAGTCCAGCTGCGAGTGATTTTCGTCACTGTAGCTTGCTGCTGGTAATTAACGAGTGCTACTATCAGATTTGATGACGTCAGTGGAGCGACGTCGTTTGAGTTAGTTGCAACGCTGCGTTTTGAGGTTGCGACTGGAACCAGCAGAGAGAGAAGCGTTGCATTGTTTTGTTCTTGCGACTGGATACCGAGCTGCTGGTATAGTATCCTGTGCGACGTCGTTTGAGTAAGTTGACGCGACGCCGTTTTGAGAACCAGCCGTTGGTTTGTTTTGCGATTGTTGTAGCGTTAATTGAGAATCAGCAGTTGGTTCCTTGCGTCTGCTGTTTGTAGTGTTCCTGCTGATTTTGTCGGTGGATTGTTTTTAAGATTTCAGCAGTTGTGGGAATTATTTAAGGAAGACTTGGTCTTCGAATTTGTGATATCAGTTCCCATACTTAGAAATTTCCAGCCTTTCGTTCTTTGTTCTTCGAACCCTAGAGCACTGTTCACCGTGAGCTATTCCGGTGAATTACCGTTGTTCCCGGTGGTTGTTTTGCTCGTGCAAGGTAGCGTTGGACTCCTCTCGAGAAGCTCTTCCATTTCGTACCAGTTTTAGAAGCTGTAATTGGCTAGTTGAGGAACGCGAAGTTGCTGCCGTTCGAGTGTTGCGTCGACCGGGTAGAACTACGTTCTGGTTTTCGATGAGACCTTGTTCCTAGCCATAGTTTTAAGCTTTCTGTGTAATTGTTGAGGTATATTGAGCAGCTGGTTGAGTGTGACTCCCAGCCGTGAGCTTGATTAGCAACCCGTTAGATTTATGTTGTGTATGCCGCGTGTTTAACAGGCTTTTACCAGAGTCTTCGGGATTTCTCGCATTGTTAATTGTTGCTCAGTATAAGGTACGGATTTGAGCTTATATTACGGCGAAGTTATGGCTTGGATGATTGTAGTTGCTGGTATGTGGAATGGCCGTGCTTGCTGGTTGTGTCCTGTTGGGGATTCTGTATGCTATTGTGTTATTGGTTGTGTTGCATATGTTATATGCCTGCATTCCAGCATGTTGCATACACGCATGGTATTCCTTTTTCCAGCTTTGGTAGTCTTTGTACCTTGTTGTATTGTTGTTGTTTCTTACCAGGATGTGAGGGCGAGCGGCAATACCGCACTCTCATCTCCCTGCTGGGATCGTAGCCACCATGCGCCGAGTGGTTAACTACCACAGTTCATGGGCGAGGCAACAGCAGGTTGAGTTGTTTGATGCATCTGGTAAGTGGGTGTAGTGTCATGGCGAGTGGCTCACTACCACACTGTGAACACACCCCGTGGCCACTGTATGTTGTTGATGATTCTTGGAGCTATGTTTGAGTTCCTTAGCTCCCTCGAGGGTCGAGCCTTCCGTTGTTATTCGGCAGCTCATGCATAGCATCTGCATTTTATTCCTTGCTGTTTATTGCTATTATATTGTTGCTCTCCGTACTGGGGTTTGACCCCATGTCCCTCCGGGACTTGGTTTGTTTCTTTGTTGCGTTGTTTTCAGGAAACCCAGGTTCTACAGCTGGTCATGGTTTTAACCCAGCTGATGGTGCCCCAGGAGGTGGCTAGCGTGTCCCAGTTGCATATAGCTTACTTATTTATATGTATCAGTTAGCCAGGGGGATGTCCTGCGCTTTGTTGTTATACCCGTAGGGGAGTCTGATACATGTTTGAATTATGTATGCTTTATTGTTGGTTGTTTTATGTATTGGGAAACTTATTTTAAGTATTGTTGTATTTTAAATTATATGTTTAAAACCGTCGGGCCTAAAAGCGAAAATTTTACCCACTTTTTGATAGCTTCCGCATGTGTTGTCTGTTTAAAGCACGAGACCTGACATTTTTTGTATCAGATCTTAAACTGGGATAAGCTCAATTCCTTTGATCACACTTGAGTCTAGGCACAGTGTTGCGTGTTGCATGTGCTTGACTTATGTGACTACGTGTTGCATATTTTGTGTTATATGCTTTCTATGCTGTATCTGTTCTGTTTTTTCTTATCCTGTTGAGTGTTTTAGATGCCGCCTAGACGTCGTGGTAGAGGTAGGGGACAGTTCCAGGAATCAGGAGGGCAGAACGAGGATCAGTATAGTGCTCCTAGTCATACTCTTGAGAGTAGTGGAGAAGAGGAGGCTGAGGCTCCGCCGGCTCCGGTAGAGAGAATGGATGTGGTCATAGCTCGGTTTCAGAGGATGAATCCTCCTGTCTTCAATGGCGATGAGTCAAGTGAGGATGCGGATTCGTGGCTCCATAGTGTCATACATCTTTTTGATCGGGCTCAGTATGACGATGATCTCCGGTTGAGGTTGGTGACTTTGTTGTTGAGGAAGTCCGCAGAGCGTTGGTGGCAAGGTACGTCTAGTACCTTACTGGAGACTGGTGTTGGCATCACTTGGGACAGTTTCTACCGGATCTTCAGGCAGGAGTATGTCCCCGACTCGTATGTGGCTGCCCGTGAGCGGGAGTTTGAGTTTTTGGAGCAGGGTACGTTGACTGTGCGCGAGTATGCTCGCAAGTTTTCTGCATTGTTGGCTTATGTTCCGCATGTTGCTGGCCGGGAGAGGGCCAAGAGTACCAGGTTTGTGGAAGGCTTGAATGGAGAACTGTACCAGAGCGTTTTGACAAGCAAGCCCAAGTCGTATGCTGAGCCCGTGGATACTGCTATCCACATTGAGGAGGGCATGAGGAGCC
>KV005009.1:386973-424987 GCA_001598015.1 Dorcoceras hygrometricum
GGTAATGTTGTTGAACAATGTCCTCACCAAGGCAGTGGATAAGACTCCATACGAGATATGGATGGGCAAACCACCCAAGTATTCATTTATGAGGATTTGGGGATGTCCTGCTTACGTGAAGCAGACAGTGGGAGATAAGCTGGATACGAGATCCATCTTATGCTACTTCATTGGGTATCCAAAGAATTCCATTGGATACTATTTCTACTATCCGAGCGAGACAAAAGTGTTTGTCTCTAGGAATGCCACCTTTATGGAAAGGGAATTTCTACTTAATAGAAAGGGCAAAATAGTAGAACTCGAAGAAGTTCGAGAGCCAACTGAAGTACCAA
Source organism: Dorcoceras hygrometricum (assembly GCA_001598015.1). Classification (NCBI taxonomy): domain Eukaryota; kingdom Viridiplantae; phylum Streptophyta; class Magnoliopsida; order Lamiales; family Gesneriaceae; genus Dorcoceras; species Dorcoceras hygrometricum. The sequence continues at coordinate 387,306 of KV005009.1, forward strand.
GTGAATCCCGCACCTACCGAGCCAGTACCAGAAATGGTCGCACCTAGGAGATCCGAAAGGATTCCTAGGGCTCCTGAGAGATATGGTTTTCTCCTTGAAGATGATCAAGGTGATCAAGTTGTTGGATCTGATCCAAGAACTTTCAAGGAGGCAATTTCCGGTGCTGATTCTAATTTGTGGCTTGAAGCCATGCAGTCTGAGTTTGACTCAATGCATGCTAACCAAGTTTGGACTCTTGTTAACCCTCCCGAAGGAATCGTTCCTATTGGGTGCAAATGGGTGTACAAGAGGAAACTTGGGCCTGATGGTAAGGTAATGACCTACAAGACGCGACTGGTCGCGAAAGGTTACACTCAAAGGCAAGGTGTTGACTATGATGAAACCTTCTCACCAGTCGCAATGTTCAAGTCAATTAGAATATTGTTAGCCATAGCCGCGTGGTACGACTATGAGATATGGCAAATAGATGTGAAAACTGCGTTCCTTAATGGAAACATTAAGGAAGAGATCTATATGACGCAGCCTGAGGGTTTCACATCTGTTGGAAGCGAGCATAAGGTATGCAAGCTTCAGAGATCGATCTACGGTCTCAAACAAGCATCGCGAAGTTGGAACCTGAGATTCGATGAAACAATTAAGGAATTTGGTTTCATCAAGAATCCCGAGGAGCCATGTGTCTATAAAAAGGTAGTTAAAAGTGCTGTGACGTTCCTAGTACTTTATGTTGATGACATTCTACTCATTGGGAATGATGTAGGAATGTTGCAGTCAACTAAAGTATGGTTGTCTAGTAGATTTTCGATGAAGGACATGGGTGAAGCATCTTATATTCTTGGAATACATATCTATCGGGATAGATCTAAACGGATGCTCGGACTCACCCAAGCTACCTACATCGATACCATACTTAAGAGGTTCTCTATGAAAGAGTCCAAGAGAGGACACCTACCTATATGCCACGGGGTCACTCTATCCAAGTCTATGTGTCCAAAGACTGATGAGGAGATAGAAAATATGGCACGTGTACCATATGCCTTGGCTATAGGTAGTATTATGTATGGCATGATCTCGACTAGACCGGATGTCGTGTATGCTCTGAGTGTCACGAGCCGCTACCAGGCCAACCCCGGCCAATTGCATTGGAAGGCCGTGAAGGATATTCTTAAGTACTTGCGAAGGACTAAGAATATGTTCATGGTCTATGGGGGTGGTGAACTGAAACTGGAAGGTACACTGATTCTAGCTTCCAGTGTGACGTGGATGATTCGAAATCAACCTCTGGATTTGTATTCATGCTCAATGGTGGTGCTGTCTCTTGGAAGAGTTCCAAGCAAGACACCATCGCGGATTCAACCACTGAGGCTGAGTACATTGCAGCATCAGCTGCTGCTAAGGAGGCCGTTTGGATAAGGAATTTCGTCCAAGAGTTGGGCGTCATTCCTAATGAAGTTGGTCCAGTCCCGGTGTACTGCGACAACACGGGTGCCGTTGCGCAAGCAAAGAAACCTAGGTCTCACCAAAGATCCAAACACATACTGAGGAAATACCACATAATCCGGGATATTGTGGCTAGAGGTGACATTGCAGTTGAGAGAGTCGCCTCTGCGGACAACGTTGCTGATCCACTTACAAAGCCCTTGCCAGGACCCTTGTTTGAAAAACATCGCGAAACAATGGGACTGCGTCTGATGAGTAGTTGGCTTTAGGGCAAGTGGGAGATTGTTAGAGTGGATGCCCAACTAGCCAACTTGTGGCGTGTGGGTTTATAGACTCTTGTATGAAACAATCTTTATATATGATATTCGCATTTACTTATATGGCGTTCTTTACTTTCATTATGTGTGTAATGATTTACAATTGCGTTGAGTAAAGACCTAGAATACACCTAAGTGTATGTTAGATGTGATAGTGGGTATGACGGCTATCATGAAACACATCTAATAGTCGCTGTGTATTCTGAACATGTTCCTAGTCGATTGGGCCGTCAAAATGAGGATAAGGCCGCCCGAGTTCGAGACTAGTATCTGTGATGCGAAGTACCATGTTTCATTGGTAGGGAACATTGTGATGTTCTGAGAATGCAGATAGATAGTGACCTGGTGATCTATCGAACTACCCTCGTTCGAACTTTCCAAGTGGTTACCATTTGTCGAGTGGATAAGGGTAAATGTGTTTACCTAGTTACACTCGTGATGTCACTATTCGATCTCCAAGATGTATGCATAGCTATCGGATCTTTAGCGACTCTCGATTTACCAATGGTCGTTGATCTGATCGGGATATATGGATTGAAAGGACCGTACCGTACGCTAACCAAGACCGACTGGTTCTTGCAGGCACTATCAGTGATACCTAGAGGATCATGGGGCGATGTTGCTAGACGCTTTACCATGATCCGTTGGGCAAGTCCGGAATTGTGATTCCGGAGCCACAATGGTTGTGGGCCCATGGCTAGCTGTATCCCTGAACCATTGAGGGTCACACAAGTACTAGATCCGAGATTCCCGCACTGATACTCAGCTCAATGTGTTGAGCACGAGAAGAGGATATCGGGAAGTGCGACTTCCTAAAAGTCAACAGGGGTCAAACCGAGGTTTCCCGCTGTTGAGGGGCAAAACGGTCATTTTGCACTAGGGTTCTGAAAAATGGTTTTTCAGATCATATTATTCAGTTTCGGAAACTGAGTCGATCGGTCCGATCTGATCGGCGATCGGAGTTACGGTGAAGTCTCGGTGATGGAGATGAAACGAATGTTCATCCGTTGGACCCGGGCCCGTTGGGCCGGATCCAAGTCCATCACCTATTCTATTTAATATAGGATTATGACTTAACCTAACACACTTGATTAACCCTAACCCTAAAACTTGGCCACCCCCTCCCCTCCTCTCTACACACGCCGTCGCCGCCTCGAGTCGCCGGAATTCGTTCCGGCCGATTCGACGAGGAGAATCCGTTCGTGCAGAATTCGTCAGTGCTTCTAGTGCAGCCTGACGAAGGAGTCTCGGTTCTGGTCGTGGACCGGATTGGCGATATCTACCGCAATCTACCGAGAAGAGCCGGGTTCTTGTAATTCCGGTTGGAGCCAGGCACAAGTGCCAGCAAGGTATTCGTTTTGAACGCCCTATGCATGTTGAATTTTGAATTCTATTTTTCGTATTGATCGTCTCCCGGCTGTCTATTCTATGTTCTTCCGCTGCCTTGCCGGGGGGCGGATCCGGATCCCCAACAATTTCATTATAAAATCATATTTCATAATTAAAATCACATTTTACTAAATTTAATTTGTATCATGTTGCCCAAAAACTTAAAATTTCAAAATCGACCAAAACCGGGCCCGACATCGTGTACCCGCCCGAAAACTTCACGGGCTGCCCGGGACAGGCCCGAACCAAACCCTAGAAGAAATCAGCCGTCACGACATCGCCGGAGCTTCGTCGGAGCAGCAGCCGGCCGGCGGCCGCCACCAACAAAAATTTGTGGCGGCAGCGCGCGACCCGCGCCAAGCGCGACGCACGGCCACACGCAATAGCTCGCCCATCGCGCAGCCATCGCGCCGCAAGAGTCGACCAGCAAGCTTCACTTCGTCCGGCCATGGCGCACATCATCGAGTGCTACGACCATCGACCACCGAGCAACGAGCGGCGCGCAACGGCCGGCCAGCACGCACAACTTCATCGAGCATCATCGCGCGACAGGCGCACGGCGCAGCGGCGGCCGAGGTGCACGAGCGGCCGATCTTCACGTGCGGAGGGCGGCGCATAGCAGCGTGCACACTGCGCCCGATGTCGCGCAACCAGTGTGCACCACGGATGGGCAGCGACCGGCCAACAGGTGGCTATTTGCGCAGCCATGCGCGCGCAATCATGCGATGGTATAGGGCCGCCGCGCACGGCGGCGGCCGGCGGCCAAGCTTCAAATTTTTGATTTTAATTCTGAAAATTTAAGATATTAGATACAATATGGCATAAAGTATTGATCAGATCCGAGAACCATGGCTCTGATACCACTGTTGGGGATCCGGATCGCGCCCCCCGGCGAGGCAGCGGAAGAATAGAAAAACAGGTGCCGGGAGACGATCAATACGATATAATACAAAAACTATGACATTCATAGGGTGTTCAAAGCACTACCTTGCTGGCAACTCGTGCCTGGCTCCGACCGGTTTCGTAAAGAAAACGGCACTTCACGGTAGATTGCGGTAGTTAACGCCAATCAGGTCCACGACCGGAGACTAGATTCCTTCGTCAGCCTGCACTAGAAGAGCTGACGAGATCTGCGCGGACGGATTCTCCTCGCCAAATTTGGCCGGAACAAATTCCGGCGAGGCGGCGGCGGCGGCGGCGGCTCTTTGAGAGAGAGGAGGGGCGGCTATTGATTAGGGTTAGGGTTAATTATATTGTCTAGTGTGTTATGATTGAAGTTAGGTCTAATTAAATAGACTTAAGTGTTGGACTTGGACCGGCCCAACGGGCCCGGGTCCAACGGATGAACATTCTGTTCATCTCCACCACCGAGACTTCATCGTAACTCCGATCGTCGATCAGATCGGACCGATCGATTCAGTTTCCAAAACTGAACACTATGATCTGAAAAACCGTTTTTCAGAACCCCAGTGCAAAATGACGGTTTTGCCCCTCAACAACGGGAAACCCCGGTTTGACCCATGTTGACTTTTAGGAAGTCGCACTCCCTAAAATCCTCTTCTCGTGCTCAACACATTGAGCTGAGTATCCGTGCGGGAATCTCGAATCCAGTACTTGTGTGACCCTCAATGGTTCAGGGATACAGCTAGCCGTGGGCCCACAACCATTGTCAGCTTAGGGGTGTTCTGAATATCCTGAGCTGAATGTTCAGGTGGCGAGTATTTTGCTTGTGTTGTCTTATGATACTGCTCAGATGTAAGTTGGTAGTAGCATGCTGTGTAGGCCGGTACTATTTGTGGTCTTCAGCTTAGGCCAGTGCTATTTGCTTTCTTCAGTTTTGGTGAGAGTTGTTCCTAGTTCAGACCGGACGAGAGCTGGTTGTGGTCACAAGCTTTGTTGAGATCTATTCGGAAAGTGTAAGATGGACAGTGCGTGATCTGGCCTGAGTACGGTCCTTTCAATCCATATATCTCGCTCAGATCAACGACCATTGGTAAATCTAGAGTCGTTATAGATCCGATAGCTATGCATACATCTTGGAGATCGAATAGTGACATCGCGAGTGTAACTAGGTAAACACATTTACCTAAAACACTTCTAGTACTCTGGCCAGAGATTTATACACTATTATCCCCTCAGATAGCATAGGATATCCACGCATGTCTGCGAGCGGTGAATCCTCGACAACGATGCATCTACTCCTACATGCATCGGGGTCTCACCCAATCCCGACGCCTTATGACCCCAAGTGAGTCGGCAAACGGGTCAAAGTGAGACTCCTATAATGTAGAGTCTCAATGACGTTTCGAGTCGTGAGGACTAATCAGTACAACCAAGACCTCGGACTTATCCACTCGACAAATGGTAACCACTTGGAAAGTCCGAAGGAGGGTAGTTCGATAGATCACCAGGTCACTATCTATCTGCATGCTCAGAACATCACAATGTTCCCTACCAATGAAACATGGTACTTCGCATCACAGATACTAGTCTCGAACTCGGGCGGCCTTATCCTCATTTTGACGGCCCAATCGACTAGGAACATGTTCAGAATACACAGTGACTATTAGATGTGTTTCATGATAGCCGTCATACCCACTATCACATCTAACATACACTTTAGTGTATTCTAGGTCTTTACTCAACGCAATTGTAAATCATCATACACACAATGAAAGTAAAGAATGCCATATAATAAATGCGAATATCATATATAAAGATTGTCTTATACAAGAGTCTATAAACCCACATGCCACAAGTTGGCTAGTTGAGCATCTACTCTAACATCCTAACGTGAGTCTTTGGTATCCAAAGACTCCAGTTTTCAACTGATCGGGTATAGTGATGCAGATTACGCAGGATGTCGCATTGATAGGCGTAGCACTAGTGGAACATGCCAATTTCTAGGAGATTGTCTGATCTCATGGTTCAGTAAGAAGCAGACTTCAATTGCCACATCCACAGCTGAAACAGAGTACTTAGCAGCTGAGAGCTGCTGTGCTCAGATTCTTTGGATTCAACATCAGCTTAGGGAATTTGGCATTTATGCCTCTGAAGCACCAATCTTCTGTGACAACACAATTTCTATAGCTATAACACATAACCCTGTGCTGCATTCACAAACAAAGCATAATTGAGATTAGGCATCATTTCATACTAGATCATGTGCTCAAGAAGGACTTCAGGCTGGAATATGTGTCAACTGAACAGCAAGCTGCTGATATATTCACCAAGTCATTGCCTTACGCTAAGTTTTCTTATTTTAAAAACATTCTTGGTCACTTAGAATTGCCCTAATCTATTTAGTGCAGGTGAAACAGGAGATGCTAAGCTTAGGGGGAACCTCGTCATAGGGAACCTTTAGCTTAGGGAAGACTAAGCTTGGGGAACCTTTGGCTTAGGGGTAACCTTCAGCTTACGGGAGAACCTCAACTTAGGGTGAACATTAAGATCAGATATAATAAGCTATAGTTCACTGAATGTGCGTGAGCTGAATCATTCAGATTATGCACATATACAACTGATGCTTATCCCCGAGCTGATCTGATTTACCCCTGCTGAAATAGTAAATATATGGTTGTGATTTCTTTCCATCAATTGGCAGATTTTCAAAATCTAGTAATTTCTGCATACATATCGAGTATTTTTGCAATCTACTATTTCAAGTGTATCTTTCAAATCAAAACCGCCAATAGTCATGACACGTATGATGTCAATGTTTGCCAAAACACAACCATATTTTCTTTCTCGCTATTTTCTACTTCTCGTTATACTTTATATTTGTTTAACTCTCAATTACCATCACTACCTTGTTGCTCCTAATTTTCTTGCAGAAATCTCTCTCGCATCATCGCAACCTAACAACAATGGCCCTTGCTTTCACCTGGACCGCAATCCAAGTCAATTTTGAGTCTGTTGTCCGCCTTCCCAACAGGGTACTGGTGAAGATGTTCCAAGCTCTGTAGTCATCAGGACTCAGGAAAGTCCTTGGATTAAAAGCAGCAATTTATGAGGAGGATATTCAGAACTTCTTTTCCAACGCCAGACTGGAAGGACACATCCGTGGAAATTACTGAGAAGATATTTGTCTGGTTCTTTAAGTGGCCCACTGAGGGGCTCATAGTATTATCAGAACTTCCAGAAAGGATGGTTGCACAGATGAGATTGGAATTTTCTGAATCCAGAGTGCCAATAAACAACTCTAGCAAGACGAAAGATATGAAGTTGGAATATCGTTTCTTACATGATATCATAGCCAAGACACTCACTGCCAAAACTGAACCTTTTGATGCTGTGACCTAAAGCCGATTTGACATGATGGTGGCTATCAAGGGAGGCATCAAAATCAACTGGATCAAAATACTCTTCAGGATTTTGAAGGGGATGGTCGTGCCATCAACCAAGCAGGCTCAAGGTTTTGGTGTGCCGCTGGGTCTGCTGATGAACGGAGTCCTCAGATTACAACTATGGACGTCCACTGCCCTTCCATTCTTGAGGATTTAACTGCCAAATCTGTTGGCACCTACCTCGTTAGTGAAAAACCAGATCGGGCGGAATCTGTAAAGGAGAATAAGTTGTCTGGTGGCACAAAGAAGGCAGGAGAAACCAAAGTCAAAAGGTTGGAGGAAGTGTGCATCAGGGCTGATGCTTTTGTTCAGCCAGCAGCCAAGCATACACGCACTACTATTGGGAAAGCTGCTATGAAGCCAACCATTCCAATTCAGATGACACGTCCTCCCAAGCGTAAAATCATTCTGTTGGAGGATTCTGATTATTAGGATCCTAAGCCGGTGCCCGAAGGAAATCAAGGTGTCAGCACCTGTGTACCAAATGTCTATGTCAAGAATGAAAGCTAAGATATTAGCAGTGCCTGATGAAGAGTCTTTATCTCTGGAGGATTTATACTGACTTGTCGAACAAGACCCTTCCCTCCTTCGATGATGTCAAGAGAACCGCTAACTGCGATCAGGTGGAGTCAGGGCATTCATATCAAAGAAGTGAACTGGAGCATCAGATATCTTCCACAGATTGCCCTTACTGATAAAGGAAAGAAGGTTTTTGTTGAAAAAGTCAAGGGCAATCCGGTTAAGGAGATGGTGAGTTTAATCTTTGCAGACCTTGAATTTTACGTACAGGTTAGAGACTCTGTATTTGCCAAAGTGGCTTGCTTAAACGGGATGCGTGGATCAATGATAAGGCGTTGAAGATCTCACTAGAACATAATATGGCTAAGCTGTTTCGCTGGACTGAAACAAAGTGTCTTCGAGAAGCCTTCAAGCGGAGATTTCTAGTACACGTGAAGTTCAGGGAACTATTCGTTCGAAAACTATTGAATTCAAGGCAGAAAATATTTGTTCCCAGGTGATGCCTTCGCACGAGTAGACATGTTAACTATGTACGTGCTAGCTGAGGCTCACAGAAGCGTAATGGTAGCCTATCTGGGGCTTAGGAAGCAGCACAAGATGGTATGCACACTGCCAGGACCCTCAAATCTACTTTCAGGACCAGATGAGGATACATAAGTTGGTTCTCTGCAACAGCCAGTGAAACAGTGTACAGATTTGGTGGTTCACCCGTCAGCACAGTTTACAGAGTTTATTCCAGATGCAGTTCAGAGCATTCCAGCATGGGCAGCGTGCTGATAAATTTTATGGATTTTTGGAAGAAGGTACACATGCAGAAGTCCCTTAGTCATTTTCTGCATATGAACCAGTGGAGTTGGTATATGAAGAGCGTCACCCAGCACAACCAAACTGCAGTTTCAGTGACCCCACAGTATTGCAACATTTTCATCGATAGCTGCTAAAATCCGGGCTCTAGTGTCCGGCATTAGTTCGGAGAAATTAAAATCTCACGAGCTTCTGTCATCATTCAAATCAGATATCGGTGAGAGGATGAAGTCTCTAGAACTAAGTGTCAAAGATCTGTGTCAGTCACACATGGCGCTGTTCAACAAACAGTGGAGTGGATTTGCTCAATAGCTCAATAGAGGAGATAAGCTCAATGCTGACCTTTCCTCAGATATTACTGCTACTAGAATGATGCTACACGAAGAGGCACAGAAACAATCAGTGGAAATAAATTCGAGCCTCGCCTTCCTCAGCTCTCAACTTTCAGAAGTAGTTGCTCATCTCAAGAGAGTTGGTGATGTCAAAAATGGGGAAGGTGGTAGCAGCAACAACAGAAAAGGTGAAAGTAGCAGTGATGACAAATACAGAGACAGCAGTGGCAAGCGCATATGGTTTTTTGAGTCGTTTTCAGTTTTGAATAAGATGTTTTGAGGAAAAATATCAGTTCTTGTACTTAACAATTTTTCTATTAATAAAAGAAAATTTTTGCTGCTAAGTTTTGTCATCACCTAAAAGCGGAAAATTGTTAGGAATAATATTTGAGTTTTGTTATACAAGAAACCGAACAGATTACCGCCGTAAGTTGCAAAGATGAATAGAACAACTTAGAACGTAACAGACCATCTTAGAGTGTGTTGATCAGTTACGAGCGTGTAGATCAGATCAGAATGATGGATATCAGTTCAGAGTATGTCTAATAGTTTATGGCGATGTATTTCAGCTTAGAGAAAGCAGTACAGTTTACGGCATAGCTACTCAGCTCAGGATGATGCAGATCAGCTTAGAACAAATCAAACAGCTCAGAACGTCAGATTTCAGCTTAGAGAAGTAGGTCAGTTCAGAGAAGTGAGGTTTAGTTCAGAATGGAGATCAGCTTCTAGAGTCCCGATTCAATTCAGAACAAGTAGATCAGCTTAGAGCATCACTTTTCAGTTCAGGTCAAGCAGAGCAGATTAGAGTGATTCAAGATAGTTCAGATTAAAGATTCGAGATCAGAATAGTGTTTTAGTTCAGGAATCTGCTTAGATAAGAATCAGATCAGAGCTTCATACAAAGAATAGCTTACAGTAGTTTACGGGTATGTACAGCTCAGAGCAGCGCTCAGAGTTCAGAAGAAAACAGTTTACAGCTTGTACAGTACAGAAAACAGTTTACAGCTTAGACAGCGCAGAAAGTAGCTTAGAGCTAAGACAACGCAAGAAACAGGTTCATAGCTTGAAGAGCTAAGTCTCATATCAGTATTGATTTTATCAGTTTACAGAACAGCTCAGAGAAACGTTTCCAGATCAGCTCAGAACCGTATATCAGACCAGACCTGAAAAAGATTCAGTTTAGCAGAGATCAGCTCAGACAATTTTTTATCAGATCTCAAGAGCAGATTACTATGTTTGCACATAACATGTCAGAGCTTACAAGCTTTCAGATCACGTTTACAGAAAACAGCTCAGTACGCATAGTTATCAATTTAGATGTGATTCTATCAGATCATATTAAATCAATCATGTGTCTATTTATTGGATAAATTACCGGATGCTATCTTCGGACTTAACGGTACATTTCCTGTGATCTTGGAAGAAAGAAAGGCAAGTTCAACTAGCCGGTACAACATATCAAATGCCGATTGATAGAGATGGAGATCTCTATATATATATATGACGATGAACAGAAGAAACACACGACAATTGATTCAATGCAATTACTAAAAACTTTGATACACAGAACTATGCAAACACTCAAGCATCATACTGTTACGCTGCAGAATTCACATCGCTCAAAATCTCACTACTCATCGTCACCTTCGTTACAACCTACTCTCAAAAGCCTTATATTTTTTTATTCTTGTAACCACTATGTGGTATTGTGTATTGATTGTGAATCATAAATAAAGAGAATATAAAGTGTGAAAGCCGAAAACAGCTTAGAGCTGTCGTTGTATTTGCAGAACATATTACACATTTGTTTTTGTCGTAGAATTGCTAGGAGTTGTTGCAGCTTGCGGGCTGTCGGATCGGGTTAGAGCAGGAGATCAAATATTCTAATGGAATCCTTCTGGTTCAAGAAAGAAGAGGAGATGTAGGAGTTTAAACTCCAAACTTCCATAAACAAACTCTTATTTTTCCTTTTTACTTTACTGCATTATGTTTACAGCTTTTATCTAGCTTGCATCCTTCGATATCATATATTTGTTCACTGTTTAATCGGGTTCATTCCACACATTTTCTTGTTACCCGAGAAAACAACAGCACACTGAGATCCTCCAAAGCTGGTAACATAGCTTAGAGGCAGCCGAATGTTTTAAAAATCTTTTAAAAAGGAGTTTTCGGAAAATTTGTGAAGGAGTTCATTCAATCCCCCCCCCCCTCTTCTGAACTCCCGAGCTATATTTAAACTGTATTTTCGATCCAACAGGATATCATTCCAAGCTCTTGGTGCTTGTTTCAGACCGTACATAGCTTTATCCAGTTTATATACATAATCTGGTCTGGTATGATCTTCGAAGCAAGAGACTGTGCAAAATACACTTCCTTGTTTAGGATGCCGTTTAAGAATGCACTTTTAACATCCATCTGATATATTTTAAAATTTTTAAAACCAAGCAGAAAAAATCTGAATATACTCTATAAAACTAAAGCTGAAGGTTTAAAAAATTATGCGATGTATGTTGAAAGCTGTAAAGAACTCATCTGATTATTTATGGAAGTTCGGAGCTGAGCTCCTAAGTCTCCCCTTCTTTCAAAGCTGGAAGGCTCTACTAAAATACTTTGATCTTGATACAATCTGTGCAGATCCACCTCAGTTGGGACTTAACCACTGCCTAAATATGAGACTCCCAGTCTCTTCTACACACCAGCTTGCAAGATGTGTGGGCTTAATCTCTCAGAACTTGTTTAACGTCTCTGTTAAAAGACTACAAACACTAAGTTTAACGTCTTTGTTTCAAGACATATACGAGGTTTGGATGTGATTCACTCATCTAATCAATTCAGATCTGGGATCTCATATATTATGAGTGAATCTGTGTGTGAGGAATATATCTATTACAGTGTATAAACTCTCGTGATTCCTCACACACTGGAAAGTGCCTCTTCCAAAGCTGATGGGATCAGCAGTCGAATTTAGTAATTAAGCTCATCTGATCTGATCATCGACTGCTTCGCTCCTATTTTTTTTCTTCCCTCTTTCTTTTCTCGCTTGTGCCTACTCTCTATATATGTCTCTGTTTTCATCTCACTTGGGCTACTCTCTCTATTTCAGCATATCAGCGTTCTCTCTTATTTTTCTCTCTGTCTGTATTCTCTTCTTCATCTTCCCCTTGTATATAAAGACTCTGAGCTGATGTTACCATTTTACACATGTTCCTATCCATTGAAAAGCTATGTGAAAAGTTATGTCATTGTTATGACAGAATTTACCTTGTGTCCTTCATCATTTATTGCGTTTCATGCTTTTGACTTTGAACATGTGAGCTCGTCTCCATCAAACAAATTATTTTGTCCTAGTATTCTAAATAAATCTTGTACAAACTAATTCGTCTGATTTGATCTCCTTCTGATATGGTCGAGGCTTCGTTCTGATCTGATTTGTCTGATAGAAGCTTCGACATGATCTGATTCTTCTAAGCTGGTCCAGTTCTTCGCTTATACTGTGCAGTTCTTCAGCTTGCAGCTCTTGTCTTATCTGCTCTGCTTCCATCTTAGACCTGTGCACTCGTGTAGATCATCAGAAACAGAAGAGCAAGTTTGTGTTCATCGAATTCCAGAACTGATCAGTTACAGATCCAACAATCTCCCCCTTTTTGATTAACACAAAACTTGGATAAATAGATTTGAAATATTTCTCCCCATTTTTGTGAGAATTAAAAAGGCTTCGAAATCTTATCTCCCTCTTAGTAATTAAAAGACAAGGCTCCCCATGAACTTCTTGTTAGGATCGAAAAATAGTCACGCACACACAGAGCATCAGTCATGCGCGATCTGATGCAAGGAAAGCTTTGATAGCTTTGGTTCTTGAAAAGTTTTGAGCACCGAGAAGTATATCAGATCTGATAAAAACCAAACAAAAAACATCTGAATATACTCTCTAAAACTGAAAGCTGAAGGTTTAAAATTATGAGATGCAATTACGTATGCTGAGAGTTGTAAAGAACTCATCTGATTGTTTATAGAAGTTTGGAGCTGAAGCCCCTACATCTCCCCTTCTTCCAAAGCTGGAAGACTCTACTACAAGACTTTGATCTTGACACAATCTGTACAGATCCACCTCAACTGGGACTTACTCACTGCCCAAAGCTGAGACTCCTAGACTCTTCCACAAACCAGCTCGCATGATGTGTGGGCTTCATCTCTCAGAACTTGTTTAACGTCACTTTTCAAAGACTACAAACATTAAGTGTAACATCTTCGTGTCAAGACATATATGAGGTTTGGGTGTGATTCACTCATCTAATCAATTCAGCTCCCGGCTCTCATATATTGTGAGTGAATCTGTGTGTGAGGAATATATCTATTACAGTGTATAGAATCTCGTGTTTCCTCACACATTGGGAAGTACCTCTTCCAAAGCTGATGGGCTCAACAGTCGACTTTAGCAATTAAGCTCCTTTGATCTGATCGTTGACTGCTTTGCTCCTAATTTGTTTTCTTCCCGATTTCTTTTCTCTCTTGCGCCGCTCTGTTATATGTCTCTATTTTCATCTCACTTGGGCGACTCTCTCTGTTTCAGCATATCACCGTTCTCTCTTCTTTATCTCTCTATCTATTTTCTCTTCTTCGTCTTCCCCTTGTATATAAAGCCTCTAAGTTGATATTACCATTTGACACAGGTTCCTATCCGTTGAAAAGCTATCTAAAAAGTTTTGTCATTATTATACCTTGTGTCCTTAATAATTTAATGAGTTTCAGGGTTTTTGACTTTGAACACGTGAACTCTGTCTCAATCAGACAAATTATTTTATCTTATAGTATTCTGAATAAAGCTTGTACAAACTAACTCGTCTGAGCTGATCTCCTTCTGGTCTAGTCTAAGCTTAGTTCTGATCTGATATAGTCTGGTCAAAGCTTCGATCTGATCTGTTGTGCTCTTCTCTAAGCTGCTCGTGATCTGATTTGCTCTGAGTTGATTGCCTCTGAGCTGATTTTCTCTGATTCTAATCTGAGACTTGCTTTGATATGCTCTTTGAATCAATCTTGCTTCTCTTGTTCTTCCCATCTGATCGCCTCTCAGCTGATCCCTTTTCAGCCGATCGTCTCTCAGCTGATCCGCTATGAAGCTTCCTCTAAGTTGTTCTTTCTCTAATCTACTTCTTTATTTTTTCTTCTACTCTAATATGTTTCGTTCTTCTTTGTTTAAGCTGCTCTTGTTTTTATCTACTCTAATTTTATCGTCTCTGTGCTGATCTATTCTGATATGAATATCTTATCTGTTCTCCTGAACTGATCTGGTATAAGCTGACTTGCTCGATGCTTTACTTAGACCTCCTGAGCTGATCTTGATCGATATTCTAGTTCGTTCAGCTCTCAGCTAAACTTCTCTAGGCTGTAATCTGAATCGCTCTGCTCTAAGTTGATCTATATCTCTAATCTGTGAACTGTTCATCTAAGCTGATTTGCTTCACTATAGTCTGTTCATACATGTACTGCTCTCCATCTGATCTGATTCTTATCAACTGTGCTCAGTTATTCGCTTATACTGCATAGTTCTTCAGCTCGCATCTCTTGTATGATTTGATCTGCTTTCAGCTTAGACATGTGCACTCGTGTAGTCATTAGAAACATAAGAGCAAGTTTTGTGTTCATCAAAATACAGATCTGATATGATACACAGATCCAACAAAGTACGTTCAGTAACCAGCTGATCTGACCAGTTCACTTTGTAAGTGTTACCCAATCTGTGTCCTATCAGAACGATCATACCAGTTGGGTTCTGAGCTGTGCATGTGTGGTTCTGAAACTAACCACATAATCATTATCACACAGTTGACTAATGCTAATCATATTATAGAAAATATTTTCAACAAGAAGCACATCATTGAAATAATATTACCATGGATAATCTTACTCTTTCCCATAGTTTCACCTGTAGAGTTATCACCGAAGGTGATTCATGGACCTTTGGCGTATTTGACGTCTGAAAGCAGCTTGTGATTGTCAGTCATATTTCTGGAGCATCCACTATCCCTGGAACACCTGCAATCATAAAATAAACATTTGGTACCCAATTTACTTGGGTCCCGATTGGATTAACCCTTTCGGGACCCATACTTGAATTAACTTAACAGTTTTTCCAGTGTATACGTCCACTAGGGTGCGTTCTAAAACATTTTGTGATCTTTTAATCATTGATTTTGTATTGTGACCATTCAGATCGTGTTTTTTATTGTAACGCGACTGCCCCCACTATACCAACACTGGTCTTTCTAGCGTGTTTTTTCCTCACTTGCACGCACCCTGAGAAACTTCCCAGGGGGTCAGTCATCCCAAAATTATCCCAAGTCAAGCACGCTTAACTTTGGACTTCTTAAGTGATGAGCTCCCAAAAAGAAGATGCACCTTGTTGGTATGAGTAGTACCAATTAAATCTGATAAGCCTTCCTCAACTAACCTCAATTACATATATAACTTTCCAGTCTCGTAATCCCTCTCATTCCGGTGTGGGATCGATTCATTCATGTGCCCCTTCGCCTCTAGAAGCCTGTCAGGAGCCGCACATTGTCCGTGCAACCTCTTGGCACCGACAATCTCTCCCCGTCCTCTTTTAAGCCCCGAACATCACATGCCCATCAGCTTCCGCTTGGTTCGTCCCCAAACCACACCGTACTAAGAGAGGTCCGCTCAGATACCAACCGCAACGCCCCAGATTTTAACGACAGCCCCCACTATGCCAACACTGGTCTTTCCAACATGTTTTGTCCTCACTCGCACGCACCATGAGAAACTTCCCATGGGGTCATCCATCCCAAAATTGTCCCAAGTCAAGCACGCTTAACTTTGGAGTTCTTAAGTGATGAGCACCCGAAAAGAATATGCACCTTGTTGGTATGAGTAGTACCAATTAAATCTGATAAGCATTTCTCAACTAACCTTAATTACATCTATAACTTCCCAGTCTCGTAATCTCTCTCATTCTGGTCTGGGATTGGTAGACCAGATTGATTCATTCATGTGCTCCTTTGTCTCTAAAAGCCTGCTAGGAGCCACTCATTATCCGTGCAACCTCTTGGCAATCACTCCCCGCCCTCTTTTGAGTCTCGAACATCACAGCTGCCCCCACTGTACTAACACTGATCCTTCCAGCGTGTTTTGTTCTCACTCGAACGCACCCTGAGAAAACTTCCCAGGGGGTCACCCATCCCAAAATTGTCCCAAGTTAAGCACGCTTAACTTTGGAGTTCTTAAGTGATGAGATCCCGAAAAGAAGATACATCTTTTTTGTATGTGTAGTACCAATTAAATCTGATAAGTCTTCCTCAACTATTACATCTATAAATTCCTAGTCTCGTAATCCCTCTCATTCCGGTGTGGGATCGGTTCATTCATGTGCCCCTTCACCTCTAGAATCCTACCAGGAGCCGCTCATTGTCCGTGCAATCTCTTGGCACAGGCGAGCACTCCCCACCCTCTTTTGAGCCCCGGACATCACATGCCCACCAGCTTCTGCTTGGTTCGTCCCCAACCACACCGTACTAAGAGAGGTCGGCTCTGATACCAACTGTAACGCCCCAGATTTTAACGACTGTACCAACACTGTTATTTTCAGCTTGTTTTGTCCTCACTCGCATGCACCCTGAGAAACTTCCCAGAGGGTCACCCATCCTAAAATTATCCTGAGTCAAACTAGCTTAACTTTGGAGTTTTTAAGTGATGAGCTCCTGAAAAAAGGATGCACCTTGTTGGTATGAGTAGTACCAATTAAATCTGATAAGCCTTCCTCAACTAACCTCAATTACATCTATAACTTCCCAGTCTCGTAATCCGTCTCATTCCGGTGTGGGATCGATTCATTCATGTGCCCCTTCGCCTCTAGAAGCCTGTCAGGAGCCGCTCATTGTCCGTGCAACCTCTTGACACCGGCGATCACTGCCCGCGCTCTTTTGAGCCTCTGACATCACATTGCTGAACCGATCTGTTATGCTTTCTTACCTTCGTTGAACTACGCTTTTGCTGGTGCAGATCAGAAGACTGTGAACCAACTTTTTCTCGGTCCTTATTCAGTCTGTTCTTTATCCAGCTGGGCTTGGTTCTCAGGTTGAATATAGACTATGCCTTGTTTACCCTTTTGGCTCAGTTTGGATGCGGTCTGGTCATCATACTGGACCGATTCCGTTTTATTTCCCAATCTCTACCCAAATATTTTGTCTAAATTTTTAAATTTAAGAGAAAGTAAGAGATAAGGATTTTTAGTAGAAAATCTATCTAAACAGATCTTTACAAATCTAAACTCCTGTTTCCCAATTGATTATGAGTCTCGGCCGATATATATATACACACACATACATGCTTTTCAGAAAGAATACAAAACACCGAGCCCTAGTTTTCCCCTTTTCTCCCCGCTAGCACCGTACTCTTCCCTTCTTTCCCTTTCCCCTTCCCTTCAGTGTAGTGCCTTTCAGCAGTGAACCGGCGGCGGTCCCAACGTCTCCCTATCCCCTTCCAGCTTCGTGTCACCCATAGTAAGTTTTCCAAGACAAGGCAAGTACAAAACTCTTCTTTGACTGTACCAATTAGACATACTCGGTGCATGCTTAAATTTCCGTTTATCTTCTTTTAATTTCTGAGTTTTTGAGACCGTAATTTTAGGCTTTATGTGATGTAAATTATTACTTTTAAAACCATGACAAGGCTGCCTAGAATCTGTGGTTCTAGAGTTTGTGACTGTTGGTTTTATGGTGAGCGGCGTTCTGTTGAGAGCAGGGTCTGAAGTTTTGAGAGATGCTTTCTGCAAGTCTGAGAGTTGTAAGCTCCCTGGATTTATGAATTGTTCTAACCCCATAAGCTACCTGACTTTCCAAACTGTTTTAAAACCCAAAAGCTATGTGACTGTTCTAAAATGTTTTAAAACCCGAAAGCTATGTGACTGTTCTAAACTGTTTCAAAACCCGAAAGCTATGTGACTGTTCTAAACTGTTTAAACCCAAAAGCTATGTGACTGTTCTAAACTATTTTAAACCCCGAAAACTGTTCGACCTTGTAAGCTATTTTGACCTTTGTAAGCTGTCTTAAACCCCAAAAGCTGTTTTGACCTTTGTAAGTTGTTTTAAACCCCTAAAGTTGTTCGACCGTTGAAGGCTGTTTTAAAACTCGAAAGCTATCTGACACTTGAAATGTAATGCCCGAGATCATTAAGTGAAGATTTACTTAATATAGAATTCCAGTCGTTGCATAGTGTGAAATTGGCTTGCGACTGGATGACCAGCTGTTGGTTTGGAGAACCAGTCGTTGGTAAGAAGCGACACCGTTTTATAGAGGTTAAAACGCTACCGTTTTAATGAAGTCTGGTGCGTTGCGGGTGTGGTTACGCGCATAGGATGAAACGGTATCATTTTGATAGCGTTAAGAGAACCAGTCGATGCGCGTAATTTGATTTCCAGACGTCAACGCCAGTCAACTCTACTGTAGCTTGCAGCTGGTTTTGCGAGAGAGTGGGAAACCAGATTTGATGACGTCAGTCATGCGATGTCGTTTGAATTAGTTGGAACGCAGCGTTTTGATGCAACGACTGATTGTCCAGCTTTTGGAATTGAAACCAGTCGAGAGTTTGTTGTATCTTCTGGTTCAACCAGTTGTCGCGTCGTTTTGATTTATGAAACAGGAACCGTAATACGACACCGTTGAATTAGTTAGCGGGACCAGTCGATGAAGTTCTCTAATGAAACCAGCTGTTGAGTTCTTCCAGTAGAAATCTGACATCAGCTGTGAGTATGTTGCGACGTCGTTTGGGGTAGTTGGCACAGCGTCGTTTTGATATTGAAAACATTGTTATTCTTAGTTATGACACCTGATTGTAAAGGCTGGTTATGTTGCGACTGGTTGGTTGTGAAAGCTGGTTTTGTTGTGACTGGATATTTCAACAACTGAATATAGCTACTGCTTCCAGTCGTAATAATTGTTAGCATCAGTCGCGAGAATTGCTCTGTATCACGAAGAACTGTTGATAAGCTATAAGCACTGATCGAAGAAGCTGGGTTTTGAAGCGGTGGGAGTTTATCCTATATTGATAAATCAATATCCAGCATGACACGTGGAATTTGAATTGAATACATTGGAAATGCTGCAGAAAAGCAGAGATTTTCTCCTATAAATAGGATTGAATTCGAAATCCTTGTAACTCTTGCTACAGACTTCAGGATTTGACTCTGTGAGTTACTGGGAACAATTGCAAGAAAACCGAAGCAATATTAGAAGAATTTTAACGAAGGTATAATTTGACAGCGAGAGTCAGGGATTAGATTACTCAGGAATGACATTTCTTGAGTTATCCCGATGAAATCACATACTCTGTAGTTTCTGTTCTTGATTTATAACTGAGTTTTATGTGTCGATCCATCACAGGTAGTGGATCTTTTATGTTTGCATGATATTGCATAAAAAGAATATGAATTGATTCTAATGCCCAGGACTGAGATGACCTGATTTTCGAAGTTGGAGTTAACTTCGATAGATGGATATCCATGTCAAGATCGTATACGAATCTTGATGGTGTTGATGTGAAATGGAATCAATTCTGGAGTGAAGAATTGAGATAGATGCATTGCATTTTAGCATTTATATATGTTGTTAAGCGGTTATGTGTTCTAGTGCATATATCTGTTGATTATACTGAGATGATTCTCACCGGAGTTATCCGGCTGTTGTTTTGTTTTGTGTGTGTGCATGACAACAGGTAGGCGAGAGCTGAATTGATTAGGGCATGGGTAGTGAGAGCTGAATACCTAGACGAAGCGCAACAATGAAGAAGAACTTCTAAGAGATCTGTTGTTAGCATAGTCTTGATATAGTTAGCGTTAGGATGAAATTCTGTTTTGCTACTGCTGGTCAGCTTTTATATTAGCAGACGTAGCATGTAATAACTATTTGTACTGGTTTGTTTTGTTTATAAATAAATAGTTTTTGAAGCGCCAACGTAGTTCTGTATTGTTACCCAGGATCAGCTTTTGGGACCAACTTAAAAAAAAATGTGTTTCCAGATTTTGCTACTTAAATTCGAAGTTTAAATTAGACGCTAATTAAACGCCCATAAGATGAGATTAGAAGATTAATTGTGAGCAGAGAGCCTCACAACAGGTGGTATCAGAGCCCACTAAACCATTAAGTTATGAATCTAGATGAGTGGGGTAGATTGAGTCTTGTTGATTGATTCATTGCATGCTTGTATAGTATATGTCTTACTGTTTTGAATTTATATCACTTAATTTCTGTGATTAAATGGTAAGAGTATACCGAAGAATTATGCGAGTTACATGCTCTTCGAAGTGATTTGTAGCATGTATTGAATGAAGTATGAATCAGAACTCGATCTCTTGAGAAGTAGCACATTGATGTGTGCTAATCAGAGGAGGGACTGAGACTTGTTATTGATATGATGATGAACAAATCCTCGAAGAACAACTACCAGGAAGACTGGAAATATTCCGCGAACATAGCAGGTAGTACATCAACTGATACTATGAATGCAGCTACTACCCCGATGGAAACCTTGCTAAAACGATTTCAGTCCTTTAAACCACCAACTTTGACAGGGATAGAAAATGCCATAGATTGTGAGAACTGGTTGGAAGACATAGAACAGTTATTTGAAGCACTTGATTATACCGATGATCGTCGGGTGAAATTGATAGTGCACCAGTTGCATGGTCTTGGTAAAAGCTGGTGGATAGCAACCAAGAAAGCACTTGAGAATCAGGGTACTGTGATTACTTGGGCAGTATTTCGAACAGCTTTCTATCAAAGATTCTTCCCCGTTTCGTATCGAAAGGATAAAGGGGCAGAATTTGCAAACTTGAGACAGGGGCAGTTGAATATTGAAGAATATGTCGCCAAATTTACCAGTTTGCTTAAGTTTTCTCCACACGTTGCGATCAGCGATGAAGCACAAGCTGATCAGTTTATTAATGGACTGAATCCTAATGTGTTCACTTTGGTGAACACTGGCCGACCAAATACTTTTGCCGATGCGTTGAATCGCGCCAAAGGAGCAGAAGCTGGATTACTAAGGCAACGAAGAGCACAATTTGTGCCAGCAGCATCCAAATCAGCACAAGAGAACCCACAGATTCCACCACCCCCTCGTTTCGATGCTGGAAGCAGCGGTAGTGGAAAGAAAAATTTCTTCAAGGGAAAAGGAAAACAACTCAAACGTTCAGGTACCAGCAGCTCCTTCAGTTCAAATGAATTCAAACAATTGGGAACTGGACAGAAATTTGGTGATTACTGTACCAAGTGTGGAGGCAAACACAACACGGAACAGTGTAGAGGAGTGTTTGGCCTTTGCCGTATTTGTAATCAACCTGGTCATTTTGCAAGAATTTTCCCTCAACGTGGTGCTGGAAATTCATAGAATGCAGGGGCATCGAGATCATTGCCACCTCCAGAAAGACAAGCATCTTCTGTGCATTCATTCCAACCACAGAATCAACAGCAGAGTAGACAAGGAGGAAGCCAAACAGTGAGTCAACCTCCTAAACAGCAAGCAAGGGTGTTTGCATTGACTGAAGAGCAAGCACAGGCAGCCCCTGATGATGTGATTTCAGGTAATTGCTATCTCTGTGGTTATCCTGCTTATGTACTAATTGATACTGGTGCTTCACATACCTTTATTTCTGAACACTTTGTGGTGACACATGCGTTGCCCATTGAATCCTTGACTGAGGTAGTATCAATTTCTTCACCTTTGGGAAGGGGTATGTTATCAATAAGAGCTATTAAGAATTGTATACTACAGTTTGAGGGGCATGAGATTGAGATTGACTGTATTATGCTTGGGTTGTTTGATTTCGATTGTATTGTTGGCATAGATATGTTAACCAAGTACAGGGCAACAGTAGATTGTTTCCAGAAGGTGGTGCGGCTTAGACCCGAGAAAGCTGATGAATGGAAGTTTTATGGTAAGGGATCACGAGCCAGGATTCCTTTAATTTCTGTGGTTTCCATGACTAAGTTATTACAGAAAGGAGAATAGGGATTTTTGATTTACGCGGTAGATGCAATGAAGAATAGCCCGAAGCTGGTTGATATACCAGTAGTTTGTGAGTTTGCTGATGTCTTTACTGATGAGATTCCAGGATTGCCTCCATATCGAGAGGTAGATTTCAGTATTGAATTGATGCCAGGTACACAACCGATATCAAAACCACCGTACCTAATGACACCAATTGAATTGAAGGAATTGAAGGAGCAGCTGGAAGATCTTCTGACCAAAGGTATATTAGACCAAGTGTTTCTCCTTGGGGTGCTCCAGTATTATTTGTACGAAAGAAAGATGGATCAATGAGGTTATGTATTGACTACCGGCAATTGAATAAAGCGACGGTAAAGAATCGATACCCTTTACCATGAATAGATGATTTATTTGATCAGTTTCAGGGTTCGTCAGTATATTCGAAGATTGATTTGAGATCCGGATATCATCAATTGAGAGTTAGAGATGAAGATATATCAAAAACTGCATTTCGAACGAGGTATGGTCACTATGAGTTCATAGTTATGCCGTTTGGATTAACAAATGCTCCAGCAGTGTTTATGAGTTTGATGAACAGGGTATTTCAGAAATATCTTGATGATTTTGTGATCATATTTATCGATGACATTCTGATCTATTCTAAGAATATGTGCGATCATGCGAACCATCTCAGAACTGTTTTGCAAACTTTGAGAGATGAGAAATTATATGCTAAACTATCGAAATGTGAGTTTTGGTTGCAAAGAGTGATATTTCTTGGCCATATCATTTCTGGAAATGGTATTTCTGTTGATCCAAGTAAGATATAAGCTGTGATTAATTGGCCTAGACCAACATTTGTGCCAGAAATTCGAAGTTTTATGGGTCTCGCAGGGTATTATCAATGGTTTATCCAAGAATTCTCGAGTATTGCAAAACCTATAACTCAATTGACACAGAAGAATTCACCATTTGTCTGGTCAGAGGCTTGTGAAAACAGTTTTCTTGAATTAAAGAAGAGATTAACTACCGCACCAGTGTTGACAATTCCTTCAGGTCTGGGGATTTTGTGGTATATTGCGATGCTTCTCACCAAGGATTGGGATGTGTTTTGATGCAACGAGGACATGTGATTGCATACGCCTCGTGACAGTTAAAAACACATGAAATCCGATATCCAATTCATGATCTTGAACTTGCAGCCATTGTATTTGCACTAAAGATATGGCGGCATTATCTTTATGGTGAGAAATTTGAGATCTTTTCTGATCACAAGAGTTTGAAGTATCTGTTTTCACAGTTTGAATTGAAAACAGAGGTGAAGCCGATGAGAATTTGTGCTATCAGTGCGGAACCTGAATTGTTGATTAGAATTAAAGAAGCACAGAAGAAAGATTTGAATACACAGAAATCTGTTGAGATGGTTAAGTCTGGACATTCATCGGAATATAAAGTGAGTACTGATGATATTCTATATGTGAATAACAGACTTGTGGTTCCAGACGTTGAAGAATTAAGACACCAGATTTTGAATGAAGCCCATAGAAGTAGATTCAGTGTGCATCCTGGAGGTAGAAAGATGTACAATGATCTAAAGAAACAGTACTGGTGGAAACAAATGAAGTCTGATGTGACTAATTTTGTTTCGAAGTGTTTAAATTGCCAACAGGTGAAAGCTGAAAGGAAGAAACCTGCTGGATTATTACAAAATCTATCAATTCTTGAATGGAAGTGGGATCACATTTCTATGGATTTTGTAACAAAATTACCAAAATCATCCCGAGGTTGCGATGCTATTTGGGTAATTATCGATAGGTTGACAAAATCTGCCTGTTTTATTCCTTATCGAATGACCTATCGACATGATCAAATGGCAGATCTCTACATTAAAGAAGTGGTCAGGCTTCATGGTGTGCCAAAAACAATTGTTTCTGATAGAGATCCACAATTTACTTCACATTTTTGGAGTAGTTTGCAACAAGCTTTGGGTACAAAACTACATCTAAGCACTGCATATCATCCTCAAACCGATGGGCAATCTGAAAGAACAATTCAAACTCTTGAGGATATGCTTAGAGCAGTGGTATTGGACTTTGGTATTACATGGCAAGATTCATTACCACTGGTGGAATTTTCATACAACAACAGCTATCAAACCAGTATTGAAATGGCCCCGTTTGAAGCGTTGTATGGAAGGAAATGTCGTTCACCATTATATTGGGATGATTTATCAGAGGTACCTGAATTGGGACCAGATTTGATTAGAGAAATGACTGAGAAAGTGAAGTTGATTCAGCAGAAGATGAGAATTGTGCAGCATAGGCAAGCGAAATATGATAATATCAGGCGTAGGCCTTTGAGTTTTGCAACAGGGGATAGAGTATTTTTGAAAATTTCTCCTTTTAGAGGTACAATCAGATTTGGTAAAAGTGGAAAATTGTCTCCGAGATTCATTGGTCCTTATGAAATTCTTGAAAAGATAGGCGACCTCGCTTACCGACTTGCCTTGCCTCCATCATTGGCTGGTATACATGATGTCTTTCATGTATCAATGTTAAGAAAATATCTACCTGATGTATCTCATGTTATTCCTACTGAAGAAGCTGAACTCGACGAGACTTTGAGCTATTTTGAACAGCCGATACAGATTCTTGATCGAAAAGAAAAACAGCTCCGAACAAATATTATTCCATTGGTAAAAATTCAATGGAATCGACATGGAGTAGAAGAAGCTACATGGGAAGTTGAGGAAGATATGAAACAACGATTTCCTTATCTTTTCCAATGAGGTTAGCTCTTATTCCGATTTCCGCATTTCACGCATTTCGTTGTTCTTGTGTATATATAGAGACTGTTGATGAGTTCGAGGACGAACTCAGATTTTAGAGGGGGAGAAATGTAATTCCCGAGATCATTAAGTGAAGATTTACTTAATATAGAATTCCAGTCGTTGCATAGTGTGAAATTGGCTTGCGACTGGATGACCAGCTGTTAGTTTGGAGAACCAGTCGTTGGTAAGAAGCGACACCGTTTTATAGAGGTTAAAACGCTACCGTTTTAATAAAGTCTAGTGCGTTGCGGGTGTGGTTACGCGCATAGGATGAAACAGTATCGTTTTGATAGCTTTAAGAGAACCAGTCGATGCGCGTAATTCGATTTCCAGACGTCAACGCCAGTCAACTCTACTGTAGCTTGCAGCTGGTTTTGCGAGAGAGTGGGAAACCAGATTTGATGACGTCAGTCATGCGATGTCGTTTGAATTAGTTGGAACGCAACGTTTTGATGCAACGACTGATTGTACAGCTTTTGGAATTGAAACCAGTCGAGAGTTTGTTGTATCTGCTGGTTCAACCAGTTGTGGGAACACGCGACGTCTTTTTGATTTATGAAACAGGAACCGTAATACGACACCGTTGAATTAGTTAGTGGGACAAGTCGATGAAGTTCTCTAATGAAACCATCTGTTGAGTTCTTCCAGTAGAAATATGACATCAGCTATGAGTATGTTGCGACGTCGTTTGGGGTAGTTGGTACAGCGTCGTTTTGATATTGAAAACCAGCGACTGGTTGTTATTCTTAGTTATGACAGCTGATTGTAAAGGCTGGTTATGTTGCGACTGGTTGGTTGTGAAAGCTGGTTTTGTTGTGACTGGATATTTCAACAACTGAATATAGCTACTGCTTCCAGTCGTAATAATTGTTAGCATCAGTCGCGAGAATTGCTCTGTATCACGAAGAACAGTTGATAAGCTATAAGCACTGATCGAAGAAGCTGGGTTTTGAAGCGGTGGGATTTTATCCTATATTGATAAATCAATACTCAGCATGACACGTGGAATTTGAATTGAATACATTGGAAATGCTGCAGAAAAGCAGAGATTTTCTCCTATAAATAGGATTGAATTCGAAATCCTTGTAACTCTTGCTACAGACTTCAGGATTTGACTCTGTGAGTTATTGGGAACAATTGCAAGAAAACCGAAGCAATATTAGAAGAAGTTTAACGAAGGTATAATTTGACAGTGAGACTCAGTGATTAGATTACTCAGGAATGACATTTCTTGAGTTATCCCGATGAAATCACATACTCTGTAGTTTCTGTTCTTGATTTAGAAATTGAGTTTTATGTGTCGATCCATCACAGGTAGTGGATCTTTTATGTTTGCATGATATTGCATAAAAAGAATATGAATTGATTCAAATGCCCAGGACTGAGATGACCTGATTTTCGAAGTTGGAGTTAACTTCGATAGATGGATATCCATGTCAAGATCGTATACGAATCTTGATGGCGTTGATGTGAAATAGAATCAATTCTGGAATGAATAATTGAGATAGATGCATTGCATTTTAGCATTTATATATGTTGTTAAGCGGTTATGTGTTCTAGTGCATATATCTGTTAAAGATATGAATTGATTCAAATGCCCAGGACTGAGATGACCTGATTTTCGAAGTTGGAGTTAACTTCGATAGATGGATATCCATGTCAAGATCGTATACGAATCTTGATGGCGTTGATGTGAAATAGAATCAATTCTGGAATGAATAATTGAGATAGATGCATTGCATTTTAGCATTTATATATGTTGTTAAGCGGTTATGTGTTCTAGTGCATATATCTGTTGATTATACTGAGATGATTCTCACCGGAGTTATCCGGCTGTTGTTTTGTTTTGTGTGTGTGCATGACAACAGGTAAGCGAGAGCTGAATTGAGTTGGGCATGGGTAGTGAGAGCTGGCTACCTAGACGAAGCGCAACAATGAAGAAGAACTTCTAAGAGATCTGCTGTTAGCATAGTCTTGATATAGTTAGCGTTAGGATGAAATATGGTTTTGCTACTGCTGGTCAGATTTTATATTAGCAGATGTAGCATGTAATAACTATTTGTACTGGTTTGTTTTGTTTATAAATAAATAGTTTTTGAAGCGCCAACGTGTTCTGTATTGTTACCCAGGATCAACTTTTGGGACCAACTTAAAAAAAAACTGTGTTTCCAGATTTCGCAACTTAAATTCGAAGTTTAAATTAGACGCTAATTAAATGCCCATAAGATGAGATTAGAAGATTAATTGTGAGCAGAGAGCCTCACATGAAAGTTTTTTTGCCCCCAAAAGCTATGGACCTTTTGTAAGCTGTTTTAACTCCCGTAAGCCATCGGCCCTCCAAAGATGTGTTACTGCCCAAGGCTGTTTTGACCCATTAAGTTTTTGATCGACCTAAGCCGAGTTGACTTTCCATAAGCTGTTGATTTTCCCCCTAAGCTGTGAGACCCTCGTAAGCTAGTGGCCATTGTAAGCTAAGGTAAACACTGCGAGCTAAAATGCCACCGTGAGCTGAAGTGACTGTCGAGAGCTAAAGCGACCACCGTGAGATGAGGGGACCACCGCGAGCTGTAGTGGGCACCGTAAGCTGGTAGTGGACGTCGTACGCTAAGGTGGGTGACGTAGACTGAAGTGGACGCCGTAAGCTGTAGTGGCATCGTAGGCTGTAGTGGGTACCGTAAGCTGTAATGGGCACATAAGATGAGTAGAATACCCTTAAGTTGTTTCGGGTTGCAAGCCGATCTGTGTACTGTAAACTGATCGAGCGCTCTGAGATGTTTCAATGCACGGTATGATCGAAAGCCCTGAGCCGGTCTGCGCGGATGAGCTGACCTGGGCGCTGTAAACTGATCTAGTGCTCAGATCTGAGTAGACGTGCAGACTTGAATAGTGCAAGTTGAGGGAGGATTTCGTGATCTGACCACCTAAGCAGAGCTGTTTAGGCATGAGCTGGGCTGTGGGATACTCCGTACAGATTGCCATAAGTTGAGCCTGTCTTACGAGCTGATCAGCGTGAGCTGATCTGCGCGTTCATGAGGAGTTTGGGTGCTAGGTGCAGCCTACTGTCATGAGATAAAATATAACATGATGATTTCAAGGTATTTTATGAGGTTTGAGCAGACTTGAGATTTTTAAACATTCTGTATATTTTTACGTCCCTTTGAGAATAGAAAAGATTTATTTTTGGAGGCATGAGGTTGAGGATTGAGATTTGAGGCAGAAAGTTTGAGCTAGAGTAAAAATGTTTTGAATGATTGGTCTTGATTGTGGTTAACTACGAGATATGGGGTTGAGAGACGTCTCAGGAGCCATGTCAAACTATGATGTATGGGGTCGAGATACGTCTCGGGAGTCATATCAAACTACTGGGTATGGGGTCGGGAGACGTTCTGTCAGGCCTCGTGCTCACAACAGAGTAAAATCACATAAACACAAGAGGAAGCTACTAAAAAGCGGGTAAACTTTTTGCTTTTGGCCTGAAGGTTTAAAACAATATTATTTAAAATACGACAATACTCAAAATAGATATCTCAGTTTAACAAAACCACCACAACTAACGGTACAGCATCAACATGTATCAGATATCTGGTAACAACCACAAGATACAACAAAAGCACAGGGCATCCCCTGGCTAACAATACTGATACATAAATATATGTTATACGCTACTGGGACACTCTATCCACCACCTGGGGCACCTCCAGCCGGGTAAGATCCACGACCAGCTGGATAAACTGAACAACACAACAGGCAAAAAAAATAAACCAAGCCCCAGAGGGACATGGGGTCAAACCCCAGTACGGAGAGCAACTATAAAACAGCAGTAAACAGCAAGAATAAAATGCAGATGCTATGCATGAGACCATGAACAACAACCGGAGGCTACAACCAAGGAAGGGAGCCAAAGAACTCAATGCACAGCTCAACGGAATCTGCAACAACAGTGACCACGGGGGGTGTTCAAAGTGTGGTAATGAGCCACTCGCCTTGACACCACACCCGAATACCAGATTCATCAAACAGCTCGACCTGTCGTTGCCCAACCTATGAACTGTGGTAGTTAACCACTCGGCGCATAGGGGCTAACAAACCCAGCAGGGAGATGAGAGTGTGGTATCGCCGCTCTCCCTCGCATCCTCGTAAGAACAGAGCAACAACAACGAAACAATGGCTGCAAAAGCTGAAATGAGATGATAATGCGTACATGCAACATGCTGGACCATAAGCATAAATCATATGCACAACAGCAATCGCACACAATAATAATCACGACCATCTCATGAAACAGCAACTTCACAATTGCAATTACACACGACAGCCATCAAACCAGCAACTACAAATTATCCCAGCCATACACACGCTGCATTTACAAGCTCAACCCGTACCTGATTCGGTGCAATGATTACCACAATTACTGGCCCGAGAAAACTGGTTGAAACCTGCTGAAACCACACGCAAGATTTCAGGGAAACGCAACCAAAACTCACGGCCAATCACAACAACTCACGGCCAGAATTTTATACGCTCAAACCAGCAGCTAATCTCAACAATACAACTTCACAGGGAGCTTAAAACAAGGCTAGGAACAATATTTCCAAGATAATTTGAAAAGCTACCTGAACAGTGAAGTCACGACCGAAAATACAGCAACTTCGCGCTTCTGTTTAACCAACTACAGCCTCCATAAATGGTATGAAATGAAAGAGCTTCTCGAGAGGAGTCCAACGCTGCCTAGAACGTGAAAAATGGTGGCCGGAATCAACGGGAAATCGCCGGAGAAGCTCACGGTGAACATTACCCGAGGGTTTGAGCGAAGAAAGAAAGTCGGGAGGAAAATTGCTAAGTATACGATCTGATTTAAAATAATGGAAGGCCAACGCTTCTAATATACCCATGCATGAAACCTGAATAAATATGCACCGACAGAAACAGATCTCACAAGCCATCCAACGCATACGCTAAAACCACGGTGAAGTCTGAACAATAAAACTAAACACTGGAAAAAGAGCTAACGCTAAAACAATGTCGCACACCACGGTGAAGTCTGGAAAGCTAAACACAAGCGCTGGAGAAATCTGATCCAAGAAACCAATCGCTCGCTTAAAACCGCGGTGAAGTCTGAAAACCAAAGCGCTAAAAGCTGGAGAAATCTGAACAATAAACGCGCTAATCGCTGATCGCTGAACGCTGGAAGAAATCCGGTCACTCGCACGCTAAACGCTAAACTCACGGGGCAGACTTCAACACAATAGCGCAACAGATTTCACACACAACACCAAAACACGCGGGGCAGATTTCACCAACACGCCACGGCAGATCTCTACACATAACGCAACAGAACTCTCCTCCACACAAGACAACCAGACCTCACGAAACAACGCATTCGGATCTCTCCTACGCTACAAAACCCGCCGCAACAACAAGCGTCCAGTTTCACCACTGGCCGACAGATCTCACCAACAATTCAGATTTCACACAAAATCAGATTTCAAACTCGAAAATTCCAAAATTTCCATAATTTCTCTAAATGTGAAATCTGACCCGAAAATGCAAACGAAACCTTCAAACAGGAATCTGAACACCCAGAAAACTTACAATTCGATTAATCCAACAATTAATCTTTAACACATTTTCAGGTCTCACACGTTCCGGGAGCCATACCAAACTTGACGTGTATGGAAATCAGATAAGCATTGGGGAGCCATACCAAACTGACGTGTATAGAAACCAAACAAGCACTGGGGAGCTATACCAAACCTAGTACCATGGTATAACTTAGCTTGATCAAGCGAACATGAGAGTTGAGGAACCAAAGTCAGGAAACTGAGTTCACAGAAAATGTTTTATTTATGAGATGATTTCTTATGCATGAGTTTTAAGTTAAGGTTTAAACTGCTGCTCTTTACGTACCTAAGATGACGTCGAGACAGAGGCCGACGAGCAGGATTCCTGAGCTGGTGGCGGTTTCAGTTGGCACAATCCAGCGACCAAGTGCTTTTTCGCAGTGAGATTAGATAAAACGATTTTGATTTTTACTTAGGTTTCAGCTTTGAGGGGAAAATGATTTCTGTTTTGCTTAGTTTCAGTTTTGGGAAAAATATTCTGTTTTGTTCGCTACAGTTTTGACACAGTTTAAACAAATTATATCCTTAGGTTATTTAAATCTTTCTTGATGATTCATCGGCTTTAGTCAAAGATTTCTTAAATCCTGAAATCCTTATGTTATCGAGCTTTGTCCGAAGCTGTTAAGATTTTAAGCAGTTTATGTTGTAAGTTGTCTCTTTACTGTTTTAAAAAAAAATTTCTTCCGCTTCTTTTTGAAAAATGTTTGAGTGAGTTGAAGTCGTTTCAGTATATCACACTGGCTTTGAAAAAATTAATTTTCTTGAATTTATCATATACCAGATCTGATTGAGTATTCGTCTCACCTGAG
This sequence comes from Dorcoceras hygrometricum, assembly GCA_001598015.1. Taxonomy (NCBI): domain Eukaryota; kingdom Viridiplantae; phylum Streptophyta; class Magnoliopsida; order Lamiales; family Gesneriaceae; genus Dorcoceras; species Dorcoceras hygrometricum. The sequence goes on from KV005009.1 coordinate 418,710, forward strand.
CTGCTAGCCTCTGAGCTGAAGCTCATGCCATATTTATCATCAAGTGGCTTTTGGACATCATGTAGCTTACTCAGGGACACTGAAGACTTAGTCCAGTAGCTCATCACTTTATTTTTAACTTTAAATTTTCAGATGTGAGTTCAGTGGACTGTGATTTCAACAATTCATTCTCTGTTATGAGCTTACTTAACTCAGCCTCAAGACTGTAAAGTTTTCCAAGCTGTGAGCAGCCCGAATTACATGCACTATCTTTTTGGCTTTTGGTTTCAGCTTTAACCTCCTCAAATGAATGTGAGATTTTTTTATGCTCATGAACCATTTCATTAAGTGCTGAAATGAGGTCCTCTTTTTGTAAATTCAATATTGGAGAAATCAAATACCTCATCATGTCATCTGTCATGAGGCAGTGCACCTCTTCTTGTTCACTCTCATTGGATGAGCTTCTTGATGTTCTTTCTTCGGAATCGCTATCTGCCCATTTGCTGCTGCTTTCCTCATCAACAAGCACTTTGCGATCATTCTTCTTTTTTCCGAACATCTTTCTGCTGCTCCTATCATGCCTCTTATCAGATGACTTCTTGTCATCTTTCTTTGGCTTCATGCAGTCAGCTGCGAAGTGTCCTGATCTACCACAATTATAACATTTTGAGTTTTTTTTTGAAATTTATTATTTGAAAAAGATGGAGAGGAAGTTTTCTCATGAATTTCATAACATTCTTGATGAATAGAGACATGGCGTCGTTGCTGAGCTGCTCTGTCGTCTTGTGAGTCTTTTTCTTTGTAGCAGCTAAGGCTTTCACTGGTTGTGAGGTGGAAGCTTCCTCTTCCGATCTGATTTACAGTTCGAACTCATAGGACTTGAGATCAACGATGAGATCATAGAGCTCGAGTTTGCTGAGGTCTTTGGATTCCTGCATAGCCATTGTCTTTACATCACATTCCTTAGGTAGCGCTCGCAAGACTTTCAGGGCTACTTCACTGTTGGTATATGTCTTCCCCTTCGCTGCTAACTCAATGAAAATAGTACTGAATCTTTCACCGAACTTGGCCATGGTCTCTCCAGGCTTCATCTTGATTGTATCAAATTTTTGTGTTGCCACAGTAAGCTTGTTTTCCTTTGTCTGCTCATTTCCTTCGCAGAGCTGATCAGTTTGTACCGATTTTTTAACAGTTGGATACATTTGATCATGCTGAACATATTCTTGTCTAGAGTTTTGAATATGATGTCCTTGGCCACATTGTTCAGGTTGGCCTTCTTCTTGTCCTCTGTTCTCCATTCAGATCTTGGCTTTTCAACCATTCTTGGTGCACCATCAGATATAGCAACAACTGTATTGGCCTTCATGATCTTGATTGGTCCATCAGTGATAACGAATCACATTTCATCATCCTGTGCCGACAGATGTGCCTGCATACGAATCTTCCAATCATCATAATCTTCTTTTTGAGAACATTGAAATCTTTTTGTATGATGCCATTATAAATAAATGAGTTTTAAAAGAATTTTTTTTTACAAGGATTGACTGAACTCCGCTCTGATACCACTTGTCAGGATCAAAAACACTGAGCTGGGTTTATAAGGGGTATTGAATAAACTTCGTAAAATAAATTAGTGTTTCAAACAATTTTATGATCAATTGAGTTACCAACTGATCCTATATCTCAATCACTTCTATTCTCTTGAGAAATAAAAGAATTGTTGGGGGAACAACTCAATCGAACACTGGACAAGGAAAATATGAATGAAATGCTAAAATGTTAAACAGATTGCAAGATAGAGATTTGTTTATGGATGTTCGAAAAAACGCTTCTACATCTACCCTTCTTCCAATTAAGGAAGAATTTCACCAGAAGATTTGATAATTGATGAGAATACAGTGTATCCGATCAGTCATGTCGCACCTAAGCTGAACTTCTAGTCTCACCATACAACAACTCGCAGGCTGTGTTTACAAAGAGATTTTATAAGGCTTTTTCGAATGAATACAACTCAACGCTCAAGCCTATAGTTTCAGCTACAAGCTGAAAACTTATACAAAGAATTGAAAAGAATTTATTTTTTTAACACAAAATGTCAAATATTCGGTTCCCAGGAATAATATATCGCGTTTGTATCTCAAGTGATTTGGAAACTGTTTCACACAGCAGCTTGTCATATATTAATACCCTTATTCTCCAACAGCCATTAAATGAGCCAGTAGACACAATCCTCTTTCATCAAGGACGAAGGTACGCCACAATAAATGCTTCTCTTGAGGATTGACTTTGTCTATTGAACCCAGTTGCTTTTTAACCAAAAATTGAAACCTTAGACTGTCTCAAAAGTCTCTCTATGCATTATGCTATAACTGGTTCTGATCCTAATAAGTGTTCGTCCAAGTTGTCTCTTGGCTCCTCTGATAAGCTCTGGAACGTGGTTTGTAGATGAATTGACAATTTGAAGCTCTAATCTGGAAACTGCGAAAGCTGAGAGGTTAAAGATGTATGCGAGATCTGAACTGTTCTAAGAGCTGACTTTGCTCTAAGCTGTTTGCTCTTCTTCGAAGCTCCAATCTGATCCATTTCTCTTTGATCTGATCTATGACGCTCTAAGCTCGACACTCTAAGTTGATCTACGTTTCTAAACTGAAAGCTGATAAGCTCTGATTTGATCTATTATGCTCTGAGCTGATCTACAATCCTGATCTAATATAAGCTTCGAAAATGATTTATGGTGCGCTTGATCTGTACTCTTCTCTAAACTGAATACCGTGCTCTGGTCTGAATTACTTCTTCCAAACTGATATTTGGTTCTAAGCTGTTTTCCCGTGATCTGATCTGAAACGAAGTTGATCTGTTCTGTTTTGTTCGGGTTCTTGTATTTTGTTGTTACCAAAACTAGCAAATTTTATCCTTAACACAGTGAATAAAGTTTTAATTTTAGAATTCTAAATGTTGAATTTTTTTTCATGGATAATTCTAACTTCTTCCCTAACTAATTGGAAAAGGCAATATTAGTCGCATGCAAATTGTTCTATATAGACTTTGGTTAAGTTAAGTTTGGAACTTTGTACATCAAACATTCTGTTTGTTATTTTGTGACTAGATTTCTTTGTTAAAATTGCAGTACTAAGTATTAGTACCCAATCCTTTTTTCCCCCAACTAGTAGTCTTAGTATTCATTTTTTTTTTCGACTAGATTTATTTGGCAACTTGAAAAGTATAGAAGGAACTGGAATCATAGTTAATTTTGAGCCGAAACTTCCCGACATTCAATACTTTTTGGTGAGCTGTATAAATGCATTTAGAATTTAGTAACCAGAACACGACAAGAAATAGTTACGGCGTGGAACAGAAATTTTTTTCCATTTCACGGTCCCATTTATTTTCCTTTATCTTTCTAAAGTTCAACTATATTTACTATTTCAAATTTAAGGGAAAATTGCCGTAAAACCCCAAACTAAAACTTACTTTACCTAGGCAGAATTTTCTTTGTTCTAGGCCTCTAACTCAAAGATTCCTTTGTTTCACTTCCATTGGTCAAAATATTTTCAAAAAATACCCAAAATAACTCTTAACATTTCTACCTTTTACTTATTGAAATAGTATTTGAAACAGATATCGAATCCTAGGTTATATTCATTCAGACATTACATTATTATGCAATAATAATTATCCTAGACGAGGAGGAGAAATTTCAAAAAATTATGGTTCGAACCCATATTCGAGATTTATTCTCTTCAGAATTTATTTCAACATGTTTGAATATTTGACAAGAAATATAATCAAGGTTAGACAACAAGAGCATCTGAATTTGGAGGAGCTCCAACAGGTAAAATAAAATGATTCAAAGTACTAATTTCTTAGAAATAGTGTCAGATTCCTCTAAGATCTCAGGAGATCTTAGGGAAATTCAAAGAACGGTACAAATTTATGTCAACCGCCTACATTTTTTACCACAACAAATTAAGGAAACCCTTATGAAACAAGAGAGTTGTTTCCGCATGATTTTATTTCATTACTCAATCTGTATCTCGATGCAATTAAGTTCATGCACACTGAGCTATTGCAGCTCAAGAGTCAATCGACCAGATAGCATGCGTGCCGGACCAGCTTGCAGAGCATCTGGTAGAACACTGTGCGGTCCGGTTCCAAGTTGCGTGCTGCATTTATTTATCAAAAACTTTAAATTGCACGTGACTTAAGGGTTCGGTGTCTTAGGATGTGTTAGAGCCTACGTGAGTAGCTTGCAGAGCATCTGGTAGAACACTGTGCGGTCCGGTTCCAAGTTGCGTGCTGCATTTATTTATCAAAAACTTTAAATTGCACGTGACTTAAGGGTTCGGTGTCTTAGGATGTGTTAGAGCCTACGTGAGTTGTGTGAGAGCTCACGGACACCCCATTTTCGATCCTATCAATTGGTATCAAAGCAGGTTGTTCTTGAATAGTGTATTTTTTAAAATCGAAAATATTTGAAAAGGTTATAAAATATTTTCTGCTCTGATAGTTCTTCCTCTTGTCTAGGCTACAAAACTTTTAAGACTTTCAAAACTCACTTTATATAGATAGGGGGAGTAACGTTTATTGAATTACAGAGCAGTTTCTCGAAAGGAAAGTACAGCAATATCTGTTCCGAAGAGCTGACAGATTGCGCGAGATCTGTGGACCTAGGATTGGCGAGGCTATGTCTTAGGGAAAAATGGAAGAGATTTTGTGGATTGAATCATCTATTACTCATCTGGTCTAAATAAATGAGAACTTTTGAGTAGCATAGAATATGTTCTCAAAATCTCATTTCATGCACTTATTTTCACAAATGTCGTCCCTCGAAAAAGGCTTTTATCTTTCAAAATAAAATAATCCCGTACTATGTTTAGGGGGAGTTTAGTTTTAAATATTTAGGGGGAGACAAGATTTCGAACCATTTTTTATTCTCACAAAAAGGGGGAGAAATATTTTCAAGCATAAACATACGTGCATATGTTTATTCAGATCTTGTATAAATAAAAAATGGGGAGATTGTTGGATCTGTTTCTATAGATCAGAATCTGAATTTTGATTAACACAAAATCTATTATTATTCTACTAACGTTTTACGTACGATGTGCAGTGCACTTGAGTAAGAAGACAGGGAGACATCCAGACTGAAACTGTAAAGGGACGCCCAAGCTGGAACAGTTGAAGATGTCTACGCTGGAACAGTGAGGGGACGCCCGAGCTGGTAACACACAAGACGAACAGGGTGCAAAGAACATCAAGCTGGTTCACCAGCTTGGTACAAGAGCAGCCAAAGATCAAGCGCAGAGAGTTTCGATGAAGAACAGAACTGTTCAATTGCAGATCAAGTGCAGCGTACAAGAGCAGTGATTGAGTGCGAAGCTGAGTACAAGCGCAGTGATCGAGTGCAGATCAGATCACAAGCGCAGTACGAAGAACTCAGCTGAGAAACCAGTTGAAAGACCAGTTGGGAGGTCAGCTAAGATATATGAGCTGTATTAGTGAGAGGCTAGACGAGCTCGAGGTGACCCCTTTTGATGGAGATGAAAAAGAATATGTATGCAAGGGGTACTCGATCAGTCTCCATAGGGCTACGCTGGCATGGAAAGATGCGAGCTGGATAAGCACATCACACCAGCTCAGCATTGATCCAGAAGAACTCTGAAGCATACCAGCTTGGCAAGCTGGTTAAGGTCAAACCAGTTCGGATAGCTTGACAGATGCGATCAAATCTACGAGCAAAGCGATTTGAATACAAGATTATACGAATATTGTTTTCCAATATTCAAATCGATTTGCTTGTATTGTCTTCTCAAGTACAGTGCTCACGTGCTTAAAGTGAAGAAAATCCTGCAACACATTTAAAGACAAAGGACGCAAAGTACAACAATGTCAGAAGACTTTCAAAGGATACAACTTTGTGTCCAACGGGCAAATCTGCACATAGGCGATATATAACAAGAGCATAGCACAAGCAAAATAGAGATGCGCGCACAAGAAGAGTAGAGCGCGAGAAGAGCGAAGTGTTAGAGTAGATGCCCAACTAGCCAACTTGTGACGTGTGGGTTTTATAGACTCTTGTACAAAACAGTCTTTATATATGATATTCGCATTTATTTATATGGCGTTCTTTACTTTCATTATGTGTGTAATGATTTACAATTGCGTTGAGTAAAGACCTAGAATGCACTAAAGCGTATGTTAGATGTGATAGTGGGTATGACGGCTATCATGAAACACATCTAATAGTCGCTGTATATTCTGAACATGTTCCTAGTCGATTGGGCCGTCAAAATTAGGAT
>KV005009.1:433830-444832 GCA_001598015.1 Dorcoceras hygrometricum
GAACTTGCCCAATGGATCATGGTAAAGCGCCTAGCAACATCGGCCCATGATCCCCTAGGTATCACTGATAGTGCCTGCAAGAACCAGTCGGTCATGGTTAGCGTACAGTACGGTCCTTTCAACACATATATCCCGATCAGATCAACGATCATTGGTAAATCGAGAGTCGCTAGAGATCCGATAACTATGCATACATCTTGGAGATTAATAGTGACATCGCGAGTGTTACTAGGTAAACCCATTTACCTAAAACACATCCAGTACTCTGGCCAGAGATTTATCACACTATTGTCTCCTCAGATAGATAGGATATCCACGCATAAAAGCGAGCGGTGAATCCTCGACAACGATGCATCGACTCCTACATGCATCGGGACCTCACCCAATCCCGCCACCTAATGACCCCAAGTGAGTCGATAAACCGGTCAAAGTGAGGCGCCTATCATGTAGAGTCTCAATGAAGTTTCGAGTAGTGAGGACTAATCAGTACAACCAAGACCTCGGACTTATCCACTCGACAAATGGTAACCACTTGGAAAGTCCGAACGAGGGTAGTTCGATAGATCACCAGGTCACTATCCATCTGCATGCTCAGAACATCACAATGTTCCCTACCAATGAAACATGGTACTTCACATCGCAAATGCTAGTCTCAAGCTCGGGCGGCCTTATCCTCATTTTGACGGCCCAATCGACTAGGATATTCAGAATACACAGTGACTATTAGATGTGTTTCATGATAGCCATCATATCCACTATCACATCTAACATACACTATGGTGCATTCTAAGTCTTTATCCAACACAATTGTTAATATTATAACATAATGAAAATAGAAATGCGTATTTCATAAATAAATATCGTTATACACAAGAGTCAATAAAACCCACACGCCACAAGTTGGCTAGTTGGGCATCTACTCTAACAGTTTTAAACCAGCTTTTAAGCTTTCGATTTTCGGAGAATATTTCGGATTTCTTTCCGCATGATTTTCAATCATACCTGATCTACTTCTCGGTGCTAAAACCTTTCAAGAACCAGAGCTATTGTAGCTCATGTTTTAATAGATCAGATCGCGCACGATCTGGACCAGCACGCAGCGCTGCTCCGTGCTTATCCATCTCATGCGCGATATGCCTTTTGGATTTTGCGTGCTGTTTTTCAAAACCTATTTAAATGCACGTAATCTATTTTTTCGGTACATGAACTGATGTCCAAGCTGTATGAGAGATCACGGTGTCGGTTCATAGTTTCCTTAACATTCACCCAATCTTTCTAATTTTTGGCTTTATTTCATTTATTTATTATTTATTTTCTGTTTTGTTTATGTATATTTGACATACATATGCATCTCTAACTACATGTCTATCATTTATTTATATATTTTGGTACAAAAAATAATACTTTTCTTGAGTCGAGTCAATTTTGAGATCCCTGTCACAAAATTGATCGAGCCATAGGAGTTTGTGTAAATAATATCTTGTGAGACGGTCTCATAAGTTTATATCCATAAAGTGTTTTGACCAAGTTTATATAGTAATATTTTTAGCTTTAAAGTAATAGTTTTCATATTAACAAATATATTTTTTAATATGTTGGGTCAATTTAGATTAAGGTTCGATCAAATTCATATTTATGAATAAAAATAATAGTATAAATTTTTATTGATATAATCTATCTCACAATAAATGGACTATCTTCTTCGTGTAAATACAAATCAGTATATGGTAAGAGAAAATATAAAATGGAATTTAATAGGCGCCGCATGTATAGACCATAATAAATTTGATTTCATCCGCAAGCGCTTCCGCAGTGGTCCACGCTAACCAGTGTATAAGTTATCCACTTTTATATGTGGGGTTCAACATGAAATATGGAATGCCCATCTTCTTGAATTCCAAAATGGTTGCCTTAATTTAAAAAAAAAAAAAAAAAACCTTCTCCCTTCTGTTCTCTTATTTCATTCTAATAAAAATTTTAATTTAATGCTTTCATAAAAAATCCAAGTTTACAAGATATAAACTCTTGAATTTGGATTCTCGAAATATTTTAACTCTTAAACTACAAACTTTTTATTTAATTTGAATTTTTTAACTATCACGCTTTAATCATGTCTGCAAGACTAAAGGTTTTCAATTTAAATATTTTAAATGAGGAATTCGAAATTCAAAATTTTCAAGTTGCTACAATTCTCTTCGAGGTTCATACGATTCAGAAATAGTTTGAATAAACTTTGTTAAGGAGTTTATTAGCCCCTCTATATTTACAAGTACTTTTTTGTCCACTAACTTTTTCTATTTAGAGAAAGATTTCAGTGGAGATATACTCCACACGAGAATAGAACTCGTGAAGCCGGAGAAGAGAATCTCACGTCACCTCAAATCTTACTAACTCGCATGTCTTAATTGGCACGAAATATTAGAAGTTTAGGTTTGGTATAGTGAGAAAGGAAAAACAATTTGTCCTTCCAGAGTGAAATTAGTATCATAGAAATGGTCCAACTTGAGTGCATAATGGAAAACATATTTCGCACTAGTGCGAATGTAATTATGTTTTTCTTAAGGAAATATAACCCCAGTGCTTTGGTGTTGGATAATGGCAATCTCCCACCATAAATAATCGAAATAAAATAAAATTTATAGAGCAAAATATCTATAAATATTTCCTAGAACAATTGGAGAATACATATGTTAATCGAAAATAGTTAAGAGGGAGGGCTTGATATGAATTGCGCTCTTAAAATATTGGGCTGTATAATTGAATTGGGCTGGCTTGTAGGTTTGGGCGCCTCTTGAGTCTTATTGAGCCCAACATTCCTTGAAGATTGAGTTGATTAATATGAATTGAACAAGATTCACCGAGTATAAATTGGCTGGATAACCAGATTGCAAAACGTTATCACATGCTTCAAATTTAGTGTAGGTCAGTTATACGATTATATCCGTAAGACTATTTGACTAATCTTATGTAGTAATATTCTTAGTAAAAAGTACGTATTTTTTACATGGAAAATAATATTTTTTATATATCGAGTTAATTTGAAGGAAGATTCGACTAAACCATATTTATGATTAAAAGCAAGATTCTAAAAAGCGTGAGGCGTGTCGAAACGTGACAGCGAAGTTTTTAAGATTAAGAAAAATACTACAAGTTTAAGCGTAAAAAAAGTTTACGATTTTTACAATATTTTAATTATTTAATCTATAATGCATAAATATAATAACTTTAAATCTCATGCTTCGACTCTTTGAAAATTCTAATTTTTCAATTTTATTATTTATTTTTATTAAAATATTTTTACTTAGTAGAATATATCACCTATAGTTTAAAGTCCACATATTTTTAGCGGAGAATGCTAAGAAATTTTAGGCAGAGAAGGCAGTTGTTTGTCTTCAAAACATTATAATTTACCAATGAGAGATCTATCTATTTATATAGCAGTTGCTTTACAATGCACGGCTCAGATTAATTTGATCTTGCTGTGGAGATTGATTCTCCACAACATTCCTACAATCCACACAAATATAGATGGTTCTACTATGTACTAGTTCCTCCAAGACAATTCAATAATTGTGTACAAGAATGGAGAATAATCCTGAAATGACGTAGCCCTCTATATTTCACGATAGTAATTGATTTTTCCATCAGATCATATACGAGGGTCACCGCAAAGGTGGTAATATAGAAATGTGGTATGATTCGATGGTAATTGTAAGCAATGCTACAGTTAGGATAAATAACAAAGAGAAAAGATAGCATGAAAAAATCAGTTCAACTGAGAAAATAGAGTTCAATTGTTAAAACAGCTAAACTCACCGAATATTTAGTGTTTATTCACTCCCTATGTCGATCCTTGTCAAATGGGGACAGTTGAAACTGCAACATATTCTGTATATTCAGATTTGTTTAAGATACTATTTAGAAAAAAGCAGTGACTCACTATAATTCTGAAACAAGACGAAGATAAGTAGGCAGAGGATGGATTGGTCGGTTTGGTAGTGTTTGGCTACCTATTCTATTTTACTTCTGGAAAAACCAAGTTATTTCGCAAGTGACAGTTTCATTGTATTATTCATCCTGAGACCTTTTTTCTCATCAGCGGCAATTTGTCATTAATGCTTTCAGAAAGAAAGAGTAAATCGTCCAAAATATTACGAGTTCATTTGTCCATCTTCCTATATCTGAAACGTGAAGTTTGATGGTTCGAGTTCATTTGTCCATCTTCCTATATCTGAAACGTGAAGTTTGTTGGTTCTTGCTTCTTCATACGAAAAACAATTTGGTATGAGTTTTTTGATAAAACTGTTATCAGGAAAACGATCATCACATTGAGTGTTGAATAGTTGTTTACATGAGCGAGTTGACATTTGATTTTGAGAATGAACACATGAGAAGATATAAGATGGCTGTTATTTTAAAAATTTTCTATCGTTCGTTATTTCTTCTTAATTATCTCAAAAGTTGATGAAGTTTCTCAAAATCTCGATTTGTTCCAGGTTTCGACTGCTACCATCCTCCACCGGACGAGTGCAACTAGGATTATACTGGCGAGTAAGATTACATTAGGAGCCTGCATTTTGGTAATGAGATAACTTGATTTGGATTCTAATCCTCCACAACATGGTATCTTAGGCATGTACTACACAGATCAAATCTAGATTTTGATAAACACAAAACCTGTTCTTATGTTTCTAATGATTTAATCAAGTGCGCAGTGCTAAGCTGTAGCAGATCAGAAGCGAACTGGTTCAGCGAACTGTAGCAGATCAGAAGCGAGCTGGATCATATCAGACGTGAGCTGAAGCAGTGCGATGTAACATATCATGTCAGACGAGAGCTGCGAGCTGAAGCAGTACGCTGTAGCAGATCAGATCAGATCAGAGCTGTGAGCTGAAGATGTATGCTGAGCGCAGTTCAGCGAAGAAGAAGATCAACTTAGGAGCGTCGATCAGCTAAGAGCGTGTCAGCTCAAGGAAGATCAGCTCAGGCAACAAGATCAACTTAGAACAGATCAAGAGCAGATCGCACAAGCTAGAACAGACAGAACACCTCAAACAGCTCAGAGCTGTACAGTTCAGGACGTAACAGCTCAAAGCTGTATGAAGCAGATTAGAACAGATGAGAACTAGAACATCTTAGAAGGAGCTTGATCAACTCACTGACCAGCTTAGAGGAACAACGAAGAAGAAAATCAGCTTAGAGCAGTTCAAGCTGAAAGAAGAAACGGACTGAAGCATCAATAAGATCAGCTTAGAGGTCTAAGCTGAAATAGCAGAGCTAGTCCAAGCTGGAACAGCACAGACATAATCTGAATAGTGCCGAAGCAGCTCAGAGCTGAACTAACTCGAGCAACACAGACCAAATCGTAGCAGAAATAGCTTAGAGCTGTATGAAGAAGTCGAATAGCTCAGAGCAAAGTGTTAGGATCGAAAACAAGCTCGGGAGTTCAGGGGGGTGAGTGAACTCCTTTGTTCCTTTTTGTTCGAAAATCTGTTTTAAAAATTTTACTGCTCGATGCAAACTTTCAGTCGAGTTACCAGCTAGGTGGGTTCTCAGTGATTGCTGTTGTCTCGTGTAATAAAATGATTTTATACAGAAAGAACACGATTCAAACAGTGAACAGTTAAACTAATGCGAAAATATAAAAGTTAAAGAGTCGAGAGATTTGTTTTGGAAGTTCGGAGTTAACTCTCATACGTCCCCCCTTCTTCCTCAATGAGAAGGATTACACTAGAATATTTGATTTATACAACCACTTGTACAAAACCCGATCCTACAACCAGAAGCTGCAGGAACTCCTAGCACTCAACCAAAGAACTCAGACCCATGATCTGGTTCGAGATACAAATGACACAGCTCTAAGCTGGTTGTGCAAATCTAGCACTCAACACTCTCTGTTTATGATTTACAATGATGACTCAATACTACAGAGTGTGTGTATAGAAGATAGTGTGACACAAAGAGTTGAATATTATCATGTGCGCGTGTCACTGGCTGTGAGCTGGTTCAATGAGATCGACTTTGCTTGAAACGACTCAACTCACTGAAATATTTTCCTTTAAATAAAAGGCATAATTTTTTTCCCACTATTCACGTGAACCTTTACTATTCACGTGAATAGTACCCTCGATAGTTTTCAAAAAATAAAATCTTTGCAAAGTTAAACTTGATGCGACTAACAAAAAGGATTTTCACATAATGCCATATCGCGATAAATCGTATATCCCAATAAAATTTTCAAACGAATTAAACATCAAATTTCGAACTCTGGCGAAATAAGAATTTATTTCAAAAATAACTCCTAAAGAAAACTGTATCCTCAAAATTTAAGTAACATCACATAAAAATTCTTTTGCGGAAGCTTAGAAGGTCTCGGGAGTGTGCCGCCAGTGTCCGAGCTCCTCAAACGTCACCGCCTCGAACCTCGTCAACATTCTCACCTGCACACAATCAGATCTAGTGAGCCTAGAGGCTCAGCAAATCAAACCTGGATAACAAGTACTAAATATACATTCACATGCATTAAAATAACAATACTAAAAATACATTTTTAAACTTCAACATCAGAACTTTAAAAGGACTTTAAACTGTGAACTTTAATCTTTAAACAATAAACTTTAAACATCATCGTCAAAAAAACTTCAAATAAGTTTCATCCTCAAATCCTCAAGCTATACGTCGTGGCATGTAAATAATGTAAATCCTCAATAATAACATTTTAGGTGAAGTTTGCTCATTGATGCGACCCCTCTGTTCGCTTAATCAAGCTATAAACCATAGTACTAGGCTGGAATAGCTCTACGGACCTCATGCGCCGTAGTCACTATCCCCCTCTAATATGGCTCTACGGACCTCATGCGCCGTATTCACCATATTCCTCTACGTCTTGGTCACAACAACTCACATTCCTCAAAACAATTTTTCTTCTTTTCATTTAAAACATCAAACATCAAATATCATGTCATAAATCATCATAAAACTCATCATTTCATTTTAAAAAGCTTGCTGCCCGTAAACATGCTTGCGATGCATTTGAAAATAAATAAGGTTTTAGCCAAGATCGATCGGTATCGTCCTAAGCTTCTCGACGGGATACTCGGACACCCGAAGGTCTCGACGAGTCACCGGACAAGCCCAAAACTCACCACAACCAACCCGAGCCTAGGAAATATAATTTTACACATCTTAAACATGTTTACAAGACATAGAAATTATGTTCGGATTCCTTCGGGGTGCTGTCATGACCTCATAAATTTTAGCGCTACAAGCTGCCCCTCCTCGACTCCTAAATGTACCCGTTAGACTTCTAAATTTTTATATTCCCAACTTCCAGCCTATGGACTCGACCTAAACCATTTGGTAAACAACCTAGGCCCTCTCAAGGGTGTGTAAGTGTGCTGGTTGACACACACGCGATTGCAACGCCAAGGGCAAGACGCCACAGCTCGCACGTGCTCTCATGCGTTTCCTTTCACCCTTCGCCGCCTAACCAGCCTATATAGGTACACTCGGACCCCCGACCAGTAGGTATAACTCTTTTAGCACTATAACGGCCCCTAGACAAGACTCTCATAGCAGCTATATTACCCTACTCACTCCCAAACCTCCTGCTCATGCACTTGGCTAAGGTGCAATGTGCAGCTCCTACCTTCTCAAACAAGGACCAGACTTGGTTGCCTAGCAGAGCAGCCTTATGACGTAATTCATCCTCTCCTGATACACATACTAGGACCCTCCTAAATTCCTGTTTAGACCAGCTAATCACAGCCCTCCCGGCAACAGCCAAAGCGCCCAAGAACCCTTCCACAACAGCCCCACGCTCACACCACCAAATCTGATGTCTAGGTGTTCCCACCCACATAAAGAACTGTCAACAACCTTCCCAAGCCCTGCGTGACCCATGGGGGGGGGGAGGGAATGACGGCTGTTGAGGTGGGAAAGATAGTGGAAATTCTGGTGGTACGTGAAAGAATAGGTTATGTGTGGCTAATTAATCCAAAATTTACCATTAAGCCCTCTAATTATAATTAAATTGCCCCTTTTTCTAAACCCACTAATATCCAATTTTCTACACAATATTTCATTCAAATTATATTTGAAAATGAATCAACTTTGGGTAATATAAAAAAATTAAATGCTCACCCGCTCGTTTTCTCAAAAATCATTTTTTTCGCGAAGTAGCGCTGAAAGTCGTTTTTTTTGTCAAATCTCTAGGAAATTTTCAAATTTGACACTAGATAATATTTTTATCCTTCACTCTTTTAAACAAATTTTTTTTGGGAATATTTTAAAGTCACCTCTATCGTCCCCGATCATCCCTCCGTGGCCCGGCACCGGATATTCACCTGAAATCGAAAATCTCAAGAAACGCATAAAATTTCAAAACACAACATCAATAATATTTTAAAACTTCATTTTATAATTTATTCATTTAAATAATTTATATCATGCATATGGTTTACGTGAGCGGATCTTGGACGCTACAATTCCTTCCCCCCTTAAATAAATTTCGTCCTCGAAATTAAAACTTACCAAACAGCTCCGGGTAGCGACTCCTCATGTCTAACTCAGTTTCCCAAGTATCTTCCTCCTCCGAGTTATTCAACCACTTGACCTTGACCATCCTTATCACTTTATTGCGCAATTTCCTTTCTTGACTACCTAGAATGCGGTCGGGCCTTTCTTCGTAGGACAAGGTTGGAGTAAGTTGCAAGGGCTCAAGGCTCAGCACATGTGATGGGTTTGAAATGTACTTCCTCAACATAGACACGTGGAACACGTTATGCACTCCTGCGAGGTTAGGTGGTAAAGCCACATCTGGGACTTAGCTTACCTTTCCTTCCAAATCTCATTACACCCTTCATGGGTGCTACTTTCAGAAACACATGATCACCTATTTCATAAATTAGCTCGCTGCGATGGCTATCAGCATAGCTCTTTTATCTACTATGTGCCGTCCTCGTACGATCACGCATTCTTTTAATGGCTTCTGCAGTTTGTTCTATAATATCAGGCCCTATTTATATTATTTCACCTACATCATCTCAATGTACCGGTGATCTAAACTTCCTACCGTACAGAGCCTCATATGGAGCCATTTCTATTGAAACCTGGTAACTATTGGTATATGTGAATTCTACTAAGGGTAATTTGAAATCCTAGCTTTCTACAAAATCCAGAGTACACGCTCGAAGTAAATACTCTAGTGTTTGTATTACTCTTTCAGATTGTCCATCAGTTTACGGATGGAAAGCTGTACTGAAGGTTAACTTGGTTCTCATGGCTCTATGCAAGCTCTTCTAGAACATGAAAGTAAATTTAAGTTCTCGGTCTGATACTATGGAACTTGGAAATCCATGGAGACTCACTATTTCTTTCACGTATAGCTCAGCATACTTATTTAGATCATACATTTTCTTCACTGGTAAGAAGTGATCTGACTTGGTTAATCTATCAACTATAACCCAAATAGAACTGAATCCATGGAGTTTTCTGGGTAAACCTACTAATTCATCACAATGTTATCCCATTTTCATATTGGTATAGGGAGAGGTTTTAACATCCCTGTTGGTCTTTGATGCTCTGCTTTCACTTGTTGACACGTCAGGAACTCTGATACGAAGAGATCAACATCTCTCTTCATCCCTTGCCACCAATACAACTGTAAATCCTTATACATCTACGTAATCCCTGGGTGGATAGAGTACGGAGACATATGCGCCTCATTCAAAATATCATTCCTCAACGAATCTGTGCTAGGAACCCAATAACGGCCTTTGTACCGCACTATGCCATCCTCCATGGTGTACAGTCTCTGATCCTTAGACGCATCCCTCTGCCTCCACTTCTGTAGCTGTTGATCAACTATCTGTCCGCTGCGTATGCGGTCTCTCAAGGTGGACTGAACTGTGAGGGTAGAAAGTCTAGGGCCACCATCCCTAGTATAAAACTCCAAACCGAACCTCTGAATCTCCATCTGAAGTGGCCTCTGCACCGACACATGAGCAACTACTGCCGCTTTCCTACTCAATGCGTCAGTGACGACATTAGCCTTCCCCGGGTGGTAGCTAATGTCACAGTCGTAATCCTTCACCAGCTCTAACCATCTCCTCTGTCGCATATTTAACTCCTTCTGTGTAAATAAATACTTGAGGCTCTTGTGATCAGTGTAGATCTTACACTTCTCGCCATATAAGTAATGTCTCCAAATCTTTAGTGCAAACACCACTGCCGCCAACTCCAAATCATGTGTTGGATAATTCTTCTCATGCACCTTAAACTGTCTGGATGCGTAGGCAATCACCCGATTATTCTGCATTAGCACTGCACCCAAGCCCAGTTTAGAAGCATCTGTATACAACACAAAGTCTCCTGGCCCTGATGGCATCGCTAAAACTGGTGCTGTAGTGAGTGCATGCTTCAATGCCTCAAAGCTCCTTTGACAATCCTCTCCCCAAACAAACTTTACATTTTTCTTTGTCAGAGCAGTCAAGGGCACTGCAATAGTGGAGAATCCCTTGATGAACTTCCGATAATAACCTGCCAGCCCTAAGAAGCTGCGTATCTCAGATGCATTCTTAGGTATAGACCATTCCTTCACTGCCTCCACCTTGCTCGGATCTACCTCCACACCCGCACTCGACACAATGTGGCCTAATAACGCCACCTTCTCCAGCCAGAATTGGCACTTGTTGAATTTGGCAAATAGTTTCTTCTCCCTCAACAATTGCAAGGCTGTCCTCAAATGCTGACTATGCTCTTCTCTGGTCCTCGAATAAATAAGGATGTCATCTATGAACACGATGATGAACTGATCGAGGTAAGGCTGAAATACTCGATTCATGAGATCCATGAAGATAGCTGGGGCATTAGTTATATGCTGACTATTCTCTGGTCCTCGAATAAATAAAGATGTCGTCTATGAACACGAAGATGAACTGATCGAGGTAAGGCTGAAATACTCGATTCGATTGATCCATGAAGATAGCTGGGGCATTAGTTA
>KV005009.1:474140-485977 GCA_001598015.1 Dorcoceras hygrometricum
GCCTTATGACCCCAAGTGAGTCGGCAAACGAGTCAAAGTGAGACTCCTATCACGTAGAGTCTCAATGGCGTTTCGAGTCGTGAGGACTAATCAGTACAACCAAGACCTCGGACTTATCCACTCGACAAATGGTAACCACTTGGAAAGTCCGAACGAGGGTAGTTCGATAGATCACCAGGTCACTATCTATCTGCATGCTCAGAACATCACAATGTTCCCTACCAATGAAACATGGTACTTCGCATCGCAGATACTAGTCTCGAACTCGGGCGGTCTTATCCTCATTTTGACGGTCCAATCGACTAGGAACATGTTCAGAATACACAGCGACTATAGATGTGTTTCATGATAGCCGTCATACCCACTATCACATCTAACATACGGTTTAGTGTATTCTAGGTCTTTACTCAACACAATTGTAAATCATTACACACATAATGAAAGTAAAGAATGCCATATAAGAAAATGCGAATATCATATATAAAGATCGTTTGTACAAGAGTCTATAAAACCCACACGCCACAAGTTGGCTAGTTGGGCATCTATTCTAACACTAAATGCACACAACAGATCTCAGGCTCAACACAAAAGGTCACGACCAACTATAGAAACTCACGGCTGGGAGTCATTCACTCCACCAGCGATCAAATCCAACAATACCACTAACAGGAAGCTTAAACAAAGGCTAATACTAAGATCTCAACAATAATTCGAAGTTCTACCTCAACGACGCAACACACGGCCGAAGACAGCAACTTCGCGATCTCGCTCTAGCCAACAAAAGCTTCCAAGAATGGTATAGAAAGGAAGAGCTTCTCGAGAGGAGTCCAGCGCTACCTTGCACGCACCAAACAACGGTCGGAAATGACGGGAATTCACCGGAAAGCTCACGGTGAACAGTACTAGGGTTCAAAGAACAGAGGTCGACAACCAAGATAGTATTTCGCTAAGTATGGGATCTGATATCTTTAATTGAAGACCAAGTCTTCCTTAAATACACGCGAGAAAACTGATATAAATTCCACCGACATAAACAGATATCGCAAGCTACTAATAGAAACGGAAACAGTGCAAAGCTGATGAAGGAATACCAACAGCTGAATTCTCAAACAACGCTAATCAAAACGATGTCGCAGCGACTTAACAAAACGACGTCGCACCGCTTACATCATCATATCTGCCATCAGCTGGTCTCCCAAAACCAGCGACTGGATTTCTTAGCGCTAACCAAAACGACGTAGCTTCGCACATGTAAGCAAAACTGAAGACAGCACGCTAACACTAAACGCTTAGACATCAATTGCTGGCAACAGATCTCTCCCGCAAGCGTTCACCAAAACGACGCCGTTGTAACTTATCTAAACGACATCGTAACACGCTCAACACAAAGCACGCGAGCAGATCGTTACAGGAACTTTGCTGTCAACAGCTAACTCAACCAACACTTCAACAGCAAAGCTTACGTCAGCAATTATTACGCCAACGCACAACAACAGAAAACATGACGTTCTGCTGACAGATATCTCCCCATACTTCACAAATACGACAACCTCCAGAATTGTTCTAAGTGAGGAATTTGACCCGAAACTACTACTTAAACATTCAACCAGAGATCTTAAACCACCAAGAATCTCTAAACACCGATTAATTCCAACAAATTAATCTTAAACACAAATACAGGTCTCACACACCCTCCGAGCAGCCTCAGGCTGCTGCTCAAGCAACCGAGTCAATCCAGCCAACAACTGTCCACTAGCATTAAGGGGTGGAGGCGGAGGTGGGTCTCGCCTCCCCTCCTCCCGGTCCATGGAGTCGCTGTTAAACCGACGTCTAGGAGGCATATCTGTGCATACAGTCCAAGATCACAAATAACCCACATGCATCTATGGCACATCATTAGCTAAAAAAATGAGTCGTGACAATATTAATTCATTATACTTCAATCGTGCATATTTTGAAACTTTAACACTTACAAACTTGAGGCACGACCTTTTGAGCTTCTCGGAACCGACATCAGGCACAACCCTTCAGGACCTTGCTTTGATACCAACTGAAACAACTCAACTCACTGAAATATTTTCCTTTAAATAAAAGGCATAAATTATTTTTCCCACTATTCACGTGAATAGTACCCTCGATAGTTTTCAAAAAAAAAAACTCTTTGCAAAGTTAAACTTGATGCGACTAACAAAAAGGATTTTCAAATAATGCCATACCGCGATAAATCGTATATCACAATAAAAGTTTCAAACGAATTAAACATCAAATTTTGAACTCTGGCAAAATAAGAATTAATTTCAAAAAAATAACTCCTAAAGAAAAATGTATCCTCAAAATTTAAGTAACATCACATAAAAATTCTTTTGCGGAAGCTTAGAAGGTCTCGGGAGTGTGCCGCCAGTGTCCGAGCTCCTCAAACGTCACCGCCTCGAACCTCGTCAACATTCTCACCTGCACACAATCAGATCTAGTGAGCCTAGAGGCTCAGCAAGCTCAAACCTGGATAACAAGTACTAAATATACATTTACATGCATTAAAATAACAATACTAAAAATATATTTTTAAACTTCAACATCAGAACTTTAAAAGGACTTTAAACTGTGAACTTTAATCTTTAAATAATAAACTTTAAACATCATCGTCAAAAAAACTTCAAATAAGTTTCATCCTCAAATCCTCAAGCTATACGTCATGGCATGTAAATAATGTAAATCCTCAATAATAACATTTTAGGTGAAGTTTGCTCATTGATGCGACCCCTCTGTTCGCTTGATCAAGCTATAAATCATAGTACTAGGCTGGAATAGATCTACGGACCTCATGCGCCGTAGTCACTATCCCCCTCTAATATGGCTCTACGGACCTCATGCACCGTAGTCACCATATTCCTCTACGTCTTTGATGGTCCCAGAAATAGGATCACTAAGTAAATAGGAGTTCAGAAGGGGGGGGGGTTGAATGAACTCCTTCGATTTTTCTATTTCAAAAACTCTTTTAAAAGGTTTTGCAAGCTTCTTGCTTAACTTAAGTCCGAGTTACCAGATTTAAGAATATCTCAGTTATGAGCAAACTTTTCAGCCAACAATATTTGTGCGGAAAAAGGCCGATTGGTTTGTGAACAGTAAATAAACACAAATAATATAATCGTGCGTAATGTAAAAGATAGAGTTCAGGATTTGTTTCTGGAAGTTCGGACTTCAATGTCCTACGTCTCCCCTTCTTCCTCCTCGGAAGGTATCACTAGAAGATTTGATGCAAGTAGGCCTTCTACAAACACCCGATCCCAAAGCCAGCAGCTATGAGAACTCCTAGTACTCCACAACACTCCACGCAGACTTCGCTGCTGGTTTACAACCCTTAACAGTATTTGGGAACTGCTTCACAAATCCAGTTCGTTACAGACTCAATCAAAAGATATACAATGAATACACGTATATGAGACTGTAAAAATCTTCTGGTTTCAACAAAGAAACTCGATTACAACAATGTAACCAGAAGATTGACTCGAAGGTATTTCAATGAAAATTAACACTTGAATGTTCTTCGAGTCTTGTGAGCTTTTGAATATTTCAACAAATAGATAGCTCTGGGAGTATTTTGACAGCGTTTCAGTAATAGCAATAGCGAGAGGTGATCTTCAATTCAAAGAGTCTAATATTTATATTCTTCATTCAACGGTCGATGAATCCAGATAAGGCAACAAATCCTTTTTGAATTTCTGACAGTAGAACGCCGTCAATCCTTCTCCACTACAAGGTAAATTGCGTTATGTCAGGGATACGAGAATTATTTCCATATATGAGAAATCCCGTTGTAACGACCTCTGTCAATGTGTACTATTCATCCAAAAATAGTACCAATCTTGTCCCCTTAATTCCAGGCAATTTGTACAATTCTGTTATGCCCATTGATCTTTTCCAATTGAGTATACGATCAAATTTGAAACAATTTCAGCTTGCGCCTGAAATTACTTTGATAGCCAGATCCAATTTCCTTCAACGTGGTTTCAAATACTTGTATGCATCAACTGGTTTTCCACGTGTGATTTTCCAGCGCCTGGTTCTTTATATGATCCAACGACTGGTTTTTAACGCGAAGTCAAAACGCTGTCGTATCAACTGTATTCAAGCGACATCGTTTTGGCTACAATCACCCTCGACTGGTTGAATAAAGCCCTGTAGCTCTCGTCTGGATATAGCACCACTGTAGCTTGCGTCTGGTTTCAATATGGTGTCGCTACAACTAATTTAAACGTTGTCGTTTGCACATGCTACTATTTGAATCCTTGCGTCTGGATTACCAATACTATCTTGCGACTGGTTATTTAAAACGCTGACGTTTTAACTCATCCATACGACATCGTTTGTTAAACTCTCGACTGGTTATATACTTCACTGTTGCTGCATCTGAATTACAAACCAACTACTGTTCACTGCGTCTGGATTTCAAACTACTGATCGCTGTGTCTGGATACAAACAACTGTTCACTGCGTCTGGATGCAAACAACTACTGTAGCTCTCGTCTGGTTGATTTACTTCAAAACGCCGTCGTTTCCAGTACAAAAGCTTGCATCTTGATACACTGTTCCTTGCGTCTGAATATAAACTATGATCCTGTCGACTGGTTCCTCCTTAGCTATTGTCAACACCAGATTTGACTTGTTCTATTTTGGTTGCTGCATCTGAATTACAAACCTACTACTGTTCACTGCGTCTGGATTTCAAACTACTGATCGCTGTGTCTGGATACAAACAACTGTTCACTGCGTCTGGATGCAAACAACTACTGTAGCTCTCGTCTGGTTGATTTACTTCAAAACGCCGTCGTTTCCAGTACAAAAGCTTGCATCTTGATACACTGTTCCTTGCGTCTGAATATAAACTATGATCCTGTCGACTGGTTCCTCCTTAGCTATTGTCAACACCAGATTTGACTTGTTCTATTTTGTTATCACCAAAACTATAAATTTTATCCTAACAGTCTTGGTCACAACAACTCACATTCCTCAAAATCATTTTTCTTCTTTTCATTTAAAACATCAAACATCAAATATCATGCCATAAATCATCATAAAACTCATCATTTCATTTTAAAAAGCTTGTTGCCCGTAAACATGCTTGCGATGCATTTGAAAATAAATAAGGTTTTAGCCAAGATCGATCGGGATCGTCCTAAGCTTCTCGACGGGATACTCGGACACCCGAAGGTCTCGACGAGTCACCGGAAAAGCCCAAAACTCACCACAACCAACCAGAGCCTAGGAAATATAATTTTACACATCTTAAACATGTTTACAAGCCATAGAAATTATGTTCGGATGCCTTCGGGGTGCTGCCATGACCTCATAAATTTTAGCGCTACAAGCTGCCCCTCCTCGACTCCTAAACGTACCCGTTCGACTTCTAAATTTTTATATTCCCAACTTCCAGCCTATGGACTCGACCTAACCCATTTGGTAAACAACCTAGGCCCTCTCAAGGGTGTGTAAGTGTGCTGGTGGTGACACACACGCGATTGCAACGCCAAGGGCAAGACGTCGTTGCTCGCACGTGCTCTCATGCGTTCCTTTCACCCTTCGCCGCCTAACCAGCCTATATAGGTACACTCGGACCCCCGACCAGTAGGTATAACTCTTTTAGCACTGTACCGGCCCCTAGACAAGACTCTCATAGCAGCTATATTACCCTACTCACTCCCAAACCTCCTGCTCATGCACTTGGCTAAGGTGCAATGTGCAGCTCCTACCTTCTCAAACAAGGACCAGACTTGGTTGCCTAGCAGAGCAGCCTTATGACATAATTCATCCTCTCCTGATACACATACTAGGACCATCCTAAATTCCTGTTTATACCAGCTAATCACAGCCCTCTCGGCAACGGCCAAAGAGCCCAAGAACCCTTCCACAACAGCCCCACGCTCACACCACCAAATCTGATGTCTAGGTGTTCCCACCCACATAAAGAACTGTCAACAACCTTTCCAAGCCTGCGTGACACATCCTAAAACCATAGCAGCAGCCCTGGACGTCCTAACAACACCATCATTTGAAACTCATGCAGGTACAAGCAAAAGAGTCAACAACTACAATGACGGCTGTTGAGGTGGGAAATATAGTGGAAATTCTGGTGGTACGTGAAAGAATAGGTTATGTGTGGCTAATTAATCCAAAATTTACCATTAAGCCCTCTAATTATAATTAAATTGCCCCTTTTTCTGAACCCACTAATATCCAATTTTCTACACACTATTTCATTCAAATTATATTTGAAAATGAATCAAATTGGGTAATATAAAAAAAATTAAATTCTCACCCGCTCTTTTTCTCAAAAATCATTTTTTCGCGAAATAGCGCTAAAAGTCGTTTTTTTTGTCAAATCTCTAGGAATTTTCAAATTTGACACTAGATAATATTTTTATCCTTAAACTCTTTTAAACAAATTTTTTTTTTGGAATATTTTAAAGTCACCTCTATCGTCCCCGATCATCCCTCCGTGGCCCGGCACCGGATATTCACCTGAAATCGAAAATCTCAAGAAACGCATAAAATTTCAAAACACAACACCAAAAATTTTTTAAAACTTCATTTTATAATTTAATCATTTAAATCATTTATATCATGCATATGGTTTACGTGAGCGGATCTTGGACGCTACACTGCTTGTATGAAATTTTCAGCTCGTAAATCGGTTAAGTCTCATTGTGTTTCTTAACCTTCTCACATCTTGTAACGACCAGAAATCCTGATTACGTGAGAATGAGTGCATGACTAGGGGAAAATTAGAAAATTATATGTCTTTTTATGTGATTAAGTGATGATTTATGCTTTATGATGTCCATGTCATTTTATTAGTCTGTATGAGTTCCGGATGCGTGGACGAGACTGGGACGACCGAGGTGAAAGTTTATTTAAAATTTTTTAAGCCCTCATATTTTTAAGAGCTAAAATTTATTATTTTGAGCAGCATTTACAAAAAATTTTTTAAGCCCTCACATTAATTTTACAACCCTAATTATTTTAAAAACCCTAGCCTCCCTCTCCCTCTCATCCTCACGCATCCATCCTCCCCTCTAGCTCGAGTTTCTTCAATTTTGGTGTGATTGCAAGGTTTGTTCGTCCCAATCTCTTGTCTTCCGCTCCGGTAACGCGTATTTCTCGTATTTCTCCAAAAAGGCATGCTCTATTCTTCCTTTTTCTCACCATTTAAATTATATTATGCTGTTTTCAAATGATTTTGCATGATTTATACGTGTTATGTTACGATCTACGTTTATTGTTTGAGATTCATGCATGTATCACGATTTTTAACACGTACTTGATTCATTTCTTGTGATGCATCGGTTATGGGCGGTTCATAGTGTTGAGGGTTGGTCGTGTCGGGATTTACGATCAGGTTTGGTTGGTTCTGGTAGTTATCCCATTGAGTTAGGATCACGTGGGTCCAAACAAGGAGTGATTTGGTCAAGAAATGAATTAGTTACGAATTTTATGATCAGCATGTGTCCTTACTTGTTGTCTGTGCACGACAGTAAGTTGTTGGGGTTGGGTAAGTCTCTCTATATGGTCTGTGTGGTCAAGGTTGATGGCAGGAGATAGCTCATTGAGTTAGGGTCACGCAGGTCCAAACGGGGAGCGATTTGGTCAAGGGACGAATCTGAGTCAGCCCACACACTTTTATTTCCTCTGCAACCATCCTTTCTCAGCTTTCTTCTTTCGATAGAGTTTCTTCGCCTTCTTATCCTTGCGGGTGCTGCGATCTGGTCGTTTTTTCACATCTAGCTTTGGATTTCTACAATCTGTCATGAAGTGACCAGGCCTGCCACAGTTATAAAATTTATCGTCAGAAGGAGAATTAAAATTCTTTTTCGGAGAATCAAAAGAAGAAGGTTTAGAGTTATGCTTTCGCATAAATTTCCCAAATTTCTTAATGAACAAGGACATAGCATCCTTGCTCAGCTCCTCTACTGTTCTGCCGCTTGTGGAGCATGGACTCTGTTCAGGAGTTGTATCAGCAAGAGCACTTGTTGGTTGGGAAGTAGATGGCTCAATCTCTTCTCTCGTTTCCAGCTCAAACTCATAAGCATTCAGATTGGTGAACAAGTCGTGCAACTCCATCTTGTTTAAGTTATTTGACTCCCTCATGGCCATCGTCTTAACATCCCATTCCTTGAGAAGTGCTCTCATAACCTTCGGGGCCAGCTCCATATTGCTATATTCTTTCCCCAGTCTTGTTAGCTCAATAACCAGTGAGCTAAATCGTTCATCAAACTCTGCCATTGTTTCATCAGGCTTCATCCTGATCAGTTCGAACTTCTGGAGGGCCACAGTAAGCTTGTTCTCTTTTTCCCTCACATATCTGGGTCAACCTCTCCCAGATTTCGTTCGCCGTTGTGCACGTCTGGATTTTGCTAAACATGTTATTATATAGCGTCTTGTATAAGATCCTTGGCGACGTTATCCAGATTGGCTTTCTTCTTATCCTCAGAGGCCCACTCCAATCTGGGTTTCTCTATCCACTGAGGTGCACCTGCAGTTATAGCCACAACTGTGTTTATTTTCATTATCTGCATGGGCCCGTTAGTTATTATGAACCACATGTCATCATATTGAGCTGCTAGGTGCTCCTGCATCCGGATCTTCCAGAAGCCGTATTCCTCCTTGGAAAACATAAGAATCATGTTGTGATAAATCGACATATTTAAGGAATATAATTGAACAAACTGTTCAAACACTGAGAATCCGAGCTCAGATACCACTTGTTAGGATAGAAAAACAAGATCGGGAGTTCAGAGGGGGGTGAATGAAATCCTTTGCTGATTTTAATCAAAAATATGTTTTAAAAGATTTTACTGCTCGACGCAAACCTCTAAATCGAGTTACCAGCTTAGAGGATTCTCAGTGATTGTTGTTTTCTCGTATAATGAAAATGATTTTATGCGAAAAGAACACGATTCAATCGGTGAACAATTAAACAAATGCATGAACGTAAAAGATAAGGGATCAAGAGATTTGTTTCTGGAATTTTGGAGTTAACTCTCCTACGTCTCCCCTTCTTCCTCAACGGGAAGGATACTCATTAGAAGATTTGATTTATACAACCACTTGTACAAACCCGATCCAACAGCCAGAAGCTGCAAGAACTCCTAGAACTCAACCAACGAATCCAGACCCGCGATCTGGTTCGCAAATACAAAGAACACAGCACTGAGCTGGTTGTGTAAATATAGCACTCAACACTCTCTGTTTATGAATTACAGTGAAGGCTCAACACTACAGAGTGTGTGTACAGAAGATTTTGTGACACAAATAATTGAATGAGTAATCTGTGCGTGTGTCACTGGCTGTGAGCTGGTTCAAGAATATGAACTCTGCTTTTGCTCGTGAAGGCTTGTAAGTTTGTAGCTCATGATTTGTAACTCGTTTGGTTCGTCTCGTAACCTTCTCACAGCTTATCTGCTCTTCTATTTATACTATTTGGATACAACGGCAATAAATGTTACCAGTATACACGTCGAATGTATCCAAATTGAAAAACCTGCGGCGATTTAAATGCCTGTACGATGTTCGTACATCTCCATTAAATGCATTACCCTTTTTAGCAACCATGCGCCGTCTTCAGTTTAAACCAAATCTCTGCATGTCTGAAATTAGCTCAAAGTGGTTTCAACGACTAAACATCAATGCAGAGAGGTCAAATGTATCACATCTCTATACGTAGCCTCAAACATTCTGAAATTCAATTTGCTAAGTTGTCTTCACTTAGCTGGTTTCTCGATCTGGTTTGTGCATCGAATATCTTTAATCTGGTCTACACTGATTTGTTCCAGTATGCTCTAAACCGATCTGCTTTTGACCTTATTCTGTTCTAACCCAGATAAACAATTTTGTTCAATAACACCTGTAGAACGAATCTGCTTCGAGATGGTTTATCGAGATGGTTTTTCAGTTGGTCTATTGTACCACTTTTTCACTGCGAGCTGTTCTCTCAACTGTAACACCTGTTTTACTGCTCTTCTGAACTGATGTAATTTCACTTTGTTTCTACTCTTTCGAGCTTGAAATTCTTGAACTGGCTTGACCTTAACCAGCTTGACTATATTACGTTTGCTGGTTTGTCCTTAACCAGCGCAACTAAATATCCTGAGCTGGTTTAACCTTAACCAGCTTGGCTCTTCTCCGATCTGGTTTTTGTATTAAATGATGTAAGCTTCGTTCAGATCTTGTGCCTTTGAGCCGATTAATCTATTTTATTCGTCTTTACCAAAACTTCTGAAATTAACTCTAACACTGTAGCAGCTTAGCAGTGGACATGATGAAAATTGTAGACGAGAGATGATAGCGTCGAACCAAGTGCAGATTAAGAGGATATATAAGCTGGAATAGTGAGGGGACGCCTAAGCTGGTCCAACGAAAGATAACCAAGCTGGTACAGTGAGGGGACGCCCGAGCTGGTCCAGCAGAGGACATCCAAGCTGGTTCATCAGCTTGGATCAAGAGCATAATTGGTTTAGATAAGCAAAGCTCAAGAGCAGAAAGAATCAGACTAGAACAGCTTAGTGCAGACCAGCTCAGAGCAGTTTAAAGCATAATAGAACAAAATCAGATCAGAACAGAAGCGCATCGTTAATCAGATCAGCTCATACCAGAAAACATTCAGATATGCTGAGAACGTCTAATCTGGTACAACACAGAATAGAGAAATACGAATAGACCAACTTAGTGCTTAACATAACAGTATTCAACGTAGAATCATATCAGGGCAAGCTGGAAGCCGAAGAATTATATAGTATGAGAAGAGCTTAGAGGAGACGGATCAGATCAGAACAGAAGCGCAGCGTGAATCAGATTAGCTCAGAATGAATCAACAGAG
The DNA here is from genome assembly GCA_001598015.1 of Dorcoceras hygrometricum. NCBI lineage: Eukaryota > Viridiplantae > Streptophyta > Magnoliopsida > Lamiales > Gesneriaceae > Dorcoceras > Dorcoceras hygrometricum. The sequence goes on from KV005009.1 coordinate 485,011, forward strand.
AGCAGAATCAGCTTAGAGCAGTTTTGAACAAGAGAAGCTCAGAACGAATAGCAGAACAGATCAGAATAGTTCAAGAGCAGAACAGATGAAGAAGCAACCAGCTCAGAGAATAAACCATCTCAGACCAGACCAGCACGGAGAAAGCAGTTTGACCACAAGTATTGAGAAGACTGTATTGCGAGTTCAAATTGATTTGCTGTTTGTCAAATATCAGGTATTAATTCACATGCTCAAAGTTAGAAACGGCTGTAACGCATTAAATAGCAGAATGCTCAAAGTCAACAATGCATGCAACATATTTAATGAGAAAGGACACAAGGTACAACTTTTTCAGAACTTTACAGAAGCCTTTTCAACGGCTACAACTTTGTGTCTAACGGATAGAATTGCACAAGAGGCTTTATATACATCAAGCAGACAACAAGCAGGATAGAAAATTGAACAAAAGAATATAGCAGAATGGACATATAAGAAAAATAGAACACAAGTGCAGAGAGGCACAAAACAGAAAACAGAAAGGTGTGCATAGTGTTAGAGTAGATGCCCAACTAGCCAACTTGTGGCGTGTGGGTTTTATTGACTCTTGTACAAACGATCTTTATATATGATATTCGTATTCTTTCATATGGCATTCTTTACTTTCATTATGTGTGTAATGATTTACAATTGTGTTGAGTAAAGACCTAGAATACACTAAAGCGTATGTTAGATGTGATAGTGGGTATGACGGCTATCATGAAACACATCTAATAGTCGCTGTGTATTCTAAACATGTTCCTAGTCGATTGGGCCGTCAAAATGAGGATAAGGCCGCCCGAGTTCGAGACTAGTATCTGCGATGAGAAGTACCATGTTTCATTGGTAGGGAACATTGTGATGTTCTGAGCATGCAGATAGATAGTGACCTGGTGATCTATCGAACTACCCTCCTTCGGACTTTCCAAGTGGTTACCATTTGTCGAGTGGA
>KV005009.1:486576-565187 GCA_001598015.1 Dorcoceras hygrometricum
GGAACTCCCTTTAACGTTGGCTCATATTATTGGGGACGTTAAGGGGACCGTCCTTCACGACTCAACATTGATGGGTCGGTCTTGACACGTGATAGTAAACGGCGTCATATTATTGGGCCCTTACTGGACGTGAGGTAAATACATGGAGGTTGCACCGGCTGCAATCGGAAACTACCTTTCGGGGTCATGGATGGCTGATATTATTCGGGTCCATGGTCGCCTGATTGGGCTCCGTGTACCCACTAAAGAGAGAAAACAAAAGAGAGAGTGAGCTTACAGTAGCTTCTCAACACAGATTGACTCACTTATATACGAGAGATGTGCGAAACAGAATAGATGAGTGAATCACAATCACAAACTATCATTGTGGTCTTTCTCACTGAGACGTAAAAGAAGTGTTTGTTTAGTTAGTCACACAGCCTTCGAGCTTGTGTGCATTTGGGATAGGAGTTCTCGCAGCTGAGGGCTGTTTGATCGGGTCTGTACATATCAAATCTTCTAATGGATCCTTCCTGTGGAAGAATGGGAGATGTAGGAGATTAAACTCCGAACTTCCAGAAACAAATTCACAGTGTTTGTTCTTCTTTACAGCTTACATTCAGCATTCTACATACATTGTTTAAAACTGTCCTTTAAGCTTTCAATTTTCAGAGAGTAGGTCAGGTTGTTTTCCCATAATTTTATATCTTACCTGATCTACTTCTCGGTGCTAAAAACTTTCAAGAAAATGAGCTATTGCATCTCGAGTTTTAACAGACCAGATCGCACGTGATTTGGACCAGCTTAGTCATGATCTGCTTTTTGGTTATTGCGTTTTGTTTTTCAAATCCTATTTTAAATGCACGTAATTTGTGTTTTCGATCCATGAACTGGGTCCAGAGCAATCTCTTACCTAGTTCCCGTTTCCATCAACAATGACATAAACAACCAATTAACTTAAAATAATACCTTTAAATATGATTAAAAAAATATCGAACATCCTATTCATTTTCTTATATAAACCATATTATTTAATTTTTAAAATATATAAATGAACATTTTTGAACTAATACATAATACTTTTTTATGTAAAAATGTTTCAGAAATAATATACATATAAATTCTGGTATCATCTTTTTAAATGTAATTTTGTAAAATATTTATAATTAATTGATTTGTATCATATAAACATAAGCATATATATGTTATGTATTTTAGTAATCAATATTTATAGTCTCGGTGATAATTTGTATGTACCGTATTATATCTAAGTCGATAGTTTTTCTGTGATTCTTGACATAAATCTAGTTGCCCTTATTCCCATCGTAGTAATTAAAATAGAATTAAAGAGAACATTTTTTATAGTGAACATGTCATGACAAAATGATCTAATAATAAACTCGGTTCGATCCTCGGTAATGGCAATCTGAAATTTGAATTTATATATAATATAATGACTAAGTTCGAAAATGTTAGTTATTTCGAATATATTGTTTTTAATATATTTAGATTCGTTTAATTTGAAATTCAAATTCGAATTTTAATTTAGATATTTACTTTTTATAATTATTTTCGAGTTTCAAGCTTTAAATATTTGTGATTTTTTTTTAAAAAAATGAAAATTTAAAAAAATTTCGATGTTTTGTTACAAAAGTCCGGGCCCGTTGGGTTCACGACACGGTTGCCAAAATGGTCGCGGAACGGCCGTTCCGACCGTTCTGGAATCGGACAGGAGGTTGCCGATCCAAAGTTTCAGGCCATCCAGGGAGGTGTCGTGACACCGCGTGTTTTTATATGGAATCGGCGAGTAAACGGTGGAACGGCCGTGTTTTGCAAAGCAGAACGGATCGTAAATATCAGATATCGCACACAGTCTCTCAAATCCAGCTGGAAGCTGTGTAAGTGGCATAGATGGGAGCGGCAAGCCAAAACCGTAATCCACTGTGGACCGATGAACAATGAAATTTGGGGTAATGGTAAGATGTTACGATGAAATGAGGTTAGATGTTTGGTGGAGCGGAATGCGAGAGGTAGAAGGCGGCCACTACGACAATAATGGAGAAGGGTCCAAAACAGTTTTTTATTTTTCAGTTTTTTTTATTAATAAAATACTACAAAAAAGTAGTGGGTTTCGGCCCTTGAGAAACACCTGCCTAAGGCTGAGTATTTTGACAAATCACAAATAGCATGGACGTTTCTAAACCTAATGTTAACGAATTAAATAAGTGTAACAATAAATCATTTAAAATAAATTATTAATATTCAAATTAATAAAATAATAAATACTATTATTCGATCCATTATAAAATATTTATCCAGATTTTTTAATTTTTTTATATTTTTTAAAAAATTCCGTGACGAGACCGTTTCGTGAAACGATAATAGACCTAGAACGAAAACCCCTGCGACTATCTTCGCGACCGTTATTACGAACCATGGTTCACAAACCGCCCATAATCGTAACTGCGGTACGGCTTCGGGAACGGGTTAGTTAGTTACAACCCGAACTCCGGTTCCGATACGAAACTGACCCGTACCAATCGACCAAACCTACGCGGCTACGCCCCCAAACCACTCTCCAAACCTTCACTCGTGAACGCAGCTGCTTCCGCCTGTTCAAAGCCACACTCTGAACATCGCGTAATGCGATTTTCCTTCTGTTCTTATGTTATAACTTATAATCTCTATTATTGAATATGTTGAACTCGTCTGGATTCAAAGTACTATTCCTATCTGCTCTTCTTCTGAGCACAGATGTCGGATAAACTCTGTAAATTGCTTATTCTTATACTTGCTCGTGTTTATCTATAGTTATTTGTTAGAAAGATTTCGTTTTTCTTGCATCGTGGCTGTTCTTTTTGAATTGGGAATGAAGGGTTCCTCTTGTCTTTGTATTCCTAGAATTTATTTTAATTATGTTAAAGTTTGTATTTGTTTTTATGAACGCCTGTGTGTTGTTTTGCTATCAGCATGTTCGAACCTGATTTTGTGAATTTATAATTTTTAGAGGCGATGGATGTGTCCACCGAGAATGTTTACCAGCCCCCCAACGAGTTTGCGGAGGATAAGAAGGATCCTCTCATAGATTTCGATATTACGGACTCGACAGAACTCTGGCTTATTCAGTGGCCTATTAATCAAGTATGATATAATGTATTTGTGCATCCGTATTGGGAAATGGAGGGTATGAAGTTGAGGCTTAGCAGGATTCAAAAGTTTGTTTTGTATGTGTCTCGTCCTTTGGATCAAGCAGGAGAAAAGCTACACTTAATAATAATATTCTCTGTTGTGTCTATATTTCAGACTCTCCCAATGAATATGGGCTTAAGCTTTATTTGCAAGAATCTTGAATCTTTTTTGCTTCCTTAGTGGTATGACTTATGTGTAAGTTGATTAACCTTTTATTGATTTCAGTCTCCTGATTTTGATGGGAAAGAATTCTCCTTAAAACTCAATGGTGATGCTCGTATAGGGAGTTTCGAGTCCGCAGCTGGTAATCTTTTTGCAATCTATTGTGCTTGGTGGTGTTCATTCTGTTGGATATCTCTATTAACTGTGTTTAACTATGAATTTATTGGGTCAGGAAAATCATATGAAGTAATTAGTTTGAAATCTCAAGGTCCAGAACCTATGATCTTTTTATCTTCAACAGCAGAGGCAAAAATAGGTATGCATTTGTATTTTTATCGTCATGGTTTTATTTGGCCTGCTTAGTCACTACTATTGATTAAGTCTTGGTTGTGATAATTGGACATGAATTGCTGGTTCCAGTCCTCCTTTCTCTGTACATGTAGAAGGAAGTGATAGTAGGTATGTATTTGTACGAGGACCGGAACTCATCAAACTTTGAGCGAAAGGAAGGAGATGTGGTTAATTCTAATATAAGAGTTTGCCATCTTTTCTCTGCAAATTTACATGATCCCATATAGCATTTGAAGAGTAAGCTAACACAGTTAAGTGTATTGCCTTTGTTAGTTGTTTGAGCACAAAACCACATCTCAAGCAGTGTTTCTTGAAAAGGAAGGAGAAATATACATCCGGTTAACAGTGAAACGGTTCTAAATGAGAAGCTGAAGCTTGTTTTTTTTTCTGGCTTTTGGCTTCTTCCTAGTCTAAGCACTATCTTTATCTGAAAAGAAAAGCCGAAGACCATTTTGAAAACAAAAGTGTTTTCTTTCTAAATAAAAGAAAAATGATTCTGACCTAAAACATTTGTTTATGAATGCAACATTTGTTAAACAATGACCAACACATCAATGTATGTCGTTGCCATCTCCTCTCACCCATGAGTTAGGATGACCCAGAGTGTGTTGTTTATTTTCTCCTGAAGGATTTAATACTCTATTGTCATTTATGAACTGATCTGATTGTTTCGACCATATTGAGTGCATCCGTGGTAATGATATGGTTAGACATAATCATTGAGCATACTCTCCTCCGTTGTCCTGATAATCCTCCTAGTTGAAATTACCCTTAGTTTTTAGTTTAAGTCAGAGAATGAATACCGGCAGGGGACTATAGACAAGCTCGGAGGAATTTATGAGATGATATATAAAATTTTGTCCTCCCATGTCCTTGCAATATTAATATTAATCATTTATCGTAAAGTGTGATCATTCTGTAATGTATATTTTTTCTTAGAAACTTATTACATGTTATTGCTGTTTTGTATGCAACAGCCACGAAGATTTCTAGACGGGTTTCACTGATCCATTACCCGGAGCCTGGTGAGTTGAAAAAGCGAAATAATCCCAAATCGAGCCACTCTCAGAGGTCCTCCATGGCTACGTCAACATTGTCAGGTCGCCCCTTGGCTACTCCAACTCGTACTGTTAATCCAAAAAATCCTCATATAATGAGTGGTCAAGCTACTAGCACTCCGAGTGGCAGAACCAAGAGTACCACCACTCAAGATTCAGCCAAGGGAAACCATGTTGTTACGTCTACAGGTTCCATGGACCATTCTGAGGAAAGAAAATCAAAGAAGAGAAGGAAAACTGGAAGCTGAACTATTATTCCTTAAATACCTATACCGTTTGCAAGATTCTGAATGTATACCTTTTTTAGTTCAGCATGTAGGATTTTAGTGAAGTTCTGCAAGTTCGAACGAAGGAAACGAGTCACTTGCTTCGCACAAAATACATGATAAGGGGAAGGAAAGAGTGGAATTCATGTTAACTTTCAACTTTCATCAATTTTATGTCACTGAATCTGTTAGTATGGGAAGCCAATTTCTAGTTTCATAGTCGGATGTAATATTTGCCACTTATCGAGATCCCAATTCGATTCTTTGTATCAGTAGACATTTAATTACATAGATATCTCTTAGTTCGAACTGAAAGAGAGCTCATGTTAATTAATCTAAAAATGACTTAACAACAATTCTTTGTCCGGTAGACCGCAGCCTCTATCTTGAATTGATCAATTTTTTATTTTATTTTTTGTTATTTGAATATTGAATATTCTTATTATCATAATTATTATTTGAGTGCATTCGAATATTGTTTACAGTTTTGATTTTCTTGTAATTTGTTTTTGAGTTGATAAATGCAGTTAATCAATATTAATGAAGGGTAAAGTGGGAAATAGTTATTTGGTTGTGCTGCTGAATGGTTATCATGAATTCCACACGGCACATCCGTACTTATTCGCAAGTGGCAATGGTTAGATGTGGCCGTGGTAGTCTTCGGACCGTGAACCGAAACCAGGACACGTTTTCACTCTCAATAGATAAAAAATTAAAGTTGATATGAGATCAAAACCATGGAATTGCAACATATATTATAAATTAAAATTTAATTAAGTTTTTTGAAGTTCTGGAGCATACACATACGCACTTTAAAATATATTTTTATTATTAGTTAAATTTAGTTCCTTCCTCTTTAATAAAAAATACAATACTTATGATACTTTGAAAATTATTGTTACTTAACTCAGATTCCTATCAATATTATTCCTAAAATTAAGAAATAGTGGCTTGAAGTCTCTATGGCTTAAATAGTTGTAGCGATCTCTACTAGAGCTCTACGATGATATAGATGCTATCGAGTTCCAACCATTGAAGGAGGTGACTCGGGGACGAAGATGATAGGTTAGGTTTTGTGGGAGGAGATCGGGTGTGCATATTTGGGCGAGACCGTAAGTTGACGAGTCAAATTTTAATCGTGCATATAATATTTATAAACAATGGTTTTAAAAATCGTAGTATTTAACCTTCAACATCATTATATTTATCTCTACTTATACCAGAAACGATTTAACCACCAAAAAACGTTAATAGACAATGGTGTTTTCAAAACCGTTGACTTTGAACTAAACAGACCGTTCGAAGACAAAAGTTTTAACATAAAATCGTAGTTAAAACCTAACCGACAACGGTTTTTTAAATGAAACCGTTATCTTTCTAATGTAAATATTTTATCAGTTTTCTTTTAATGATGAAATATGACAAATTCATCTACTTCTCTCTTGGTGCCTAACTCATTATGTACATTGTAATGAGTTTTTGATTTGGACTTTTGGATACGTTTTTTGAGTTATCGTTTGGATTGAGTAGGTGACACTTGTTCACAAAATGATTTTGGATATGACTGCTATTACTACGACTTGCAGACCATATTTTGCATAAATGATTTTATGATTTTCGAGCATTTCAATTGTAGATATTATGGTTGTATTGTATTTTGTTTAGAGAAGTTAAAGGTAACTCAAATATATTATGAATTTATTAAATCCTTTGTAATCAGTAATTTATTTATTAAATAATTGTGATGAAGTAAAACTTATTAAGTAATATATTGTCATTTACTTCGTTATTTGAAGATACAACTGAAGTAAAAGATGGTTTTGACTTGTGAAATACTATAACCAGTGAAGTCATATGGGAACACATACTTCATGATTAACAAGATTGATAAAAGTGAAAGGGTTTCACATCGCTGACACATTTTCCTCATAATTGTGCTATCCCGTGGCCAGTCTGCCTTGCGCATGGTTGAGGCTTACAAATCGTGGATATTGTTCCCAGGATACGATACAGACGAGTTGGTAAGATCTGGGATGACGTGTGATTATCCTTTCCGACTTCGTGGGTTCGATTCTCGTGTAGAACATATTCTCCATTCAAATATTATGGAATATGCTTTGGGGGTCGATCTGTTATATAAGTGTTCTCCCTCAGGTCCCTGCCTATCCGTATATTTCCCTCGATTTAAAAGCTGTATTGGCCAAGGAACTTCTGACGTATACTGGGTTTAGCCATTTAATAGGCTGACTTTAAAAAATAATAATAAAAAAATTATAAACCGTTGATATTCGTATTTCTTTTTGTTCCAACTAACAAACATTACATTTCAAATTATGTTTACACCCATCTTATAAGATATAGAAGTCTAGTGGCTTATAAATGGTTTAAGATTAACGAGCTTATCCAAAAACCATTGAAACGAAATTGAGTGAGAAGTCATTCCGAATCCAGGGCACAAATAAAAAAACGAAATATGACCATTAAATTGTATGCCAAATCTTGATTTCTTACACGGCACACCATCAATCACTCACATAATCTGCACGACAATTGCACCTAAACTTTTGCAATAAATAAGTTATAATATACAATTAAAAACTCAACATTACAAAAAATACAGACAAGTTATAAACAAAAAACTAAAGTCAAAACAAAATTTGAAAAAAGTTACAGTAAATACAGACTATTGATATGTTTAAACCTTTCCACTTTGTTTTTTGAGAAATTAGTTCAAATTCTTACTGTCCATCTACTTCAGTAAGGTTCCTTCCTAGTCTTTATCTACATACGGAACAATAGCTGACATTGGGTTGGCTGCAACAAAAAAAAAAACTCTAAGATGGAAAATATAACATAGGATGAAATATATGACCGCTGAAGGAGATTGTAAAATTACCCAAACTTCCTGCTCGAAAGTCGACCACCGTGTCCGGTGCACCATGTTCCGTGTGCTGACCTTTGTATGGTACAATGGCAGACATGTCACGAGAGGAACGGGGACGCCTCTTTGGAACACATTCGCCGTCAAATGCTCGGGGGCATTTAAACGAGAATTGGGATGTGGTGACACCCTCTTGTACAAATTCCGGATGATACCAAGGTACATTTTTATGTATATGGTCAACATTGATCACCAACCAAAATTGATGACTAGACTTTTAGATTACATGTAGTCCATTGGTTTTGTTCCATTTCGAGAACTGCCGATAAAAAATAGCACAAATTACGTCTTTAGATTGTCAAACAAATATGCTGTCAAGTTCCCTTTTTAGAACTAAACATTTGGATATGTTTAGACTCCGTTTGGACAAATTTATAAAAATATTTTTATAAAGTGTTTTCAAAAAAAATCTTGTAAAATATTTTGAAAGTTTTTTAAAGGTAAGTATGTGTTTGGACAACTATTTTATATAAAATATTTTTAAATTAAAAAATGTTAAGATAATTATTTTAAAAATGATTTATAATTAAGAAGTAGTATTAAAATAGCCTTGAAATAATTAATCATAAAAAAATGTAGGATCGAAAACATAGTTCGGGAGTTCAGAGGGGGGGTGAATGAACACATTTGCTAAATTTTCACGAAAACTGTCTTAAAAAGATTTTACAGCCCTTAGCTAACATCTAAGCTGAGTTACCAGCTTGAAGGATCTCAGTGTAAACTATTGTCTCGTGTAACAAAAATATTTGTGTGGAAATAACACGATTCGACAGTGAACATGTTGAAAACTTAAACTGAAAATTGAATGCAGTAAATAAAAGGATTCATGATTTGTTTCTGGAATTTCGGAGCTTAAACTCCTACGCCTCCCCTTCTTCCTCAACAGGAAGGATATCTACTTGAAGATTTGATTATTACAGCGCCTGTAACTACCCTGTCCGACAGCCAGTAGCTACAAGAACTCCTAGCACTCTAACAACAGAAACAGACTCGCGATCTGTTCTGGAATACAACAATCAGCTCTAAGTTGTTTTAGCTTTACAAGCTCTCTCACGCTCTGTCTATGATATACAATGAAATATTAATACTACAGAGTGAGGTTACAAAGGTTTGTGTGACACAAAGAATTGATAACAACAAGCTGCGTGTGTGTCACTTTTGTAAGCTGGTTTGAGAAATGTGAACTCTGTTTTCAGTTCTCGTATATTGTTCGTATTCACAATTGCATTCGTATTACACAATTCTCAATTTCTCTTTTCTCGAACTGATATGCTTCCCCAATTTATACTCTTTGTTTTAGGATCGAAAACACGCTCGGGAGTTCAAGGGGGGGGGGGGGTTGGATCTGTTTTGACAGATCCTAATTAAGTTTTGAATTACACAAAACCTATTGTTGTGATTCTAACAATTCTACTCAAGTGCGCAGATTTCAGGTCAAAGAATATGTCCAGCAGATGGTTCACAATGAATGTTCAGCAGTTGGTTTGGTGCGTTCATGGATCGGCAGCTGGATTAGCAATGGAAGAGAAAAGCGAAAGAGCTGAAGCGACGTCGTGTTGAGAATCAGCAGATGAAGCAAAGCACGAAAGATGAAGCGACGTCGTGTGGAGATTCAGCAGATGGATTAGTGCTGATGACGTCATAGGTGACGTCATCATATTCAGCAGAGAGCTACTGTTCATCAGCAGATGCTATTTGGAGATTAGCGACTGCAAAACGATGTCGTTTACATAAGTTGATACGACAGCGTTTTGCTGTTGCGCTAAAGATTCAGCAGGAAGACTTTGCGTTGTTATTTCAGCAGACGAAGCTACAGTGTCCAGTCGCAACGCAAAGATATCCAGTCGCAAGATGAATTCCAGACGCAAGCAACAGCACGTTGTGAGGTGCTAGGAGTTCTCAAGGTTGTTGGCTTTGGGATCGGGTGCTTGTAGATTGTCTACTTGTATCAAAGTCTTCTAGTGATACCTTCCGAGGAGGAAGAAGGGGAGACGTAGGATATTCATATCCGAACTTCCAGAAACAAACTCTCGACCCTATCTTTTATTTACGCAGTTATATTTTGAGTTTACGCATTGTACTTTGTTCACAAACTAATCGGCCTATTTCCGCACATTTATTTGTGGCTGAGAAGTTTGCATAAGACTGAGAAACCAAAACATTTTAAAAGAACCTTTGAAATAGAAAAATCGAAGGAGTTCATTCAACCCCCCCCCCTTCTGAACTCCTATTTGCTTAGTGATCCTATTTCCGGGGACCATCAAGTGGTATCAGAGCAGGACTCTCAGTTATTGAACAATTGTCTTTGCGTTTTTCATCATATAAATATGTCTACCTTTCAACATAAGATTCCTTTGTTTTTCAGAGACGAATATGACGATTGGAAGATTCGCATGCAGGCTCATCTTGCTGCGATGGACGATGAGATGTGGAACGTTATTACTGACGGACCATTAAAGATTATGAAGCCAAATTTGGCGTTCTCTGTGTCAAATGGCGAGGCGCAGTTCCTGGAAAAGGCCAGACACGAATATACAAATGACGACAAGAAGAAAGCCAATCTGGACAACGTAGCCAGGGATATTCTTTACAAGACGCTGGACAAAGACAAAAATATGTTTAGCAAAATCAAGACCTGCGCTACTGCCAAAGAGATCTGGGAAAAGCTTGTCCAAATTTGTGAAGGCAGTGATGAAACGAAGGAGAACAAGCTGACTGTGGCTCAGCAGAAGTATGAAGCTATCAAGATGAAAGATGGTGAAACAATGGCTGACTTCGACGAGCGCTTCAGTGCCATTATCATCGAGCTGAACAGCTTGGGGAAAGAAGTACAGCAACCGGGAGCTTGTGCTGAAGGTGATGAGAGCTCTACCCAGAGAGTGGGATGTAAAGACGATGGCCATGAGGGAGTCCAAAGATCTGAACAAGATGGAGCTCCACGATTTATTTGCAAATCTGAAGGCCTACGAGTTTGAGCTCGAAACCCGATCAGAAGCGCCTTCAACATCCCAGCCTACTAAAGCTCTTGCTGCTGTTCCTGCTGAACCATGCTCTCCCAGCACGAGCAAATCAGCAGATCAACTCTCCGATGACGTCATGTCCCTCTTCGTCAAGAAGTTTGGGAAATATTTGAGAAGATCTTTCAACCCTGCTACTACTTCTTTCAATAATTATAACAAATCCGATAAAATCTCTACTGATTTAAAATGTTATAATTGTGATCGTTCAGGTCATTTTGCTGCTAATTGCAACAGACCAAAGAAAGACGATAGGTACAAGAGAGAAGATAGAAGAGCTGATGATAGATACAGAAAAGAAGAAAGATACAAACGCGACGACGAAGACAATGAAAGAACTGTCGAGAAGTCCAAGGACAAGTCCAAGGACAAATATAAAGAAAGATCAAGCGACAGGAAGATAAAGTCAAATAACAACAAAAGATTCAGCCGCAAACATGATCGAAAAGTTTTGGTTGCTGAAGAAAGCACCAAAAGCTGGGCTGATAGCGATTCAGATACATCCAGCAGCAGCTCATCTTCAAGCGAGAGTGAACAAGAGGAGGTTCACTGTTTCATGGCTGATCAAACTGATGAAGATGAGGTATTCGATTTCGCAAATGTTGAATTTACACGAGATGACCTTGTCATTGCACTTAATGACATGGTAAAAGAGTACCGAAAGCTTACTCATTCATTCGAGGAAGCTAAAGCTGAAAACAATAGTTTAAAGAGTAGTTCTGCTGAATCAAGTTCTGATGAACAAGAGGATGCTGACACTCTAAAAACAGAGTTGAGTAAGCTACAAGCGGAGAATGAGATGTTGAGAAATGAAATCAGCGAGCTCAAGGCTGAAGTCGCTAAATCGACTGTAGAATTGAGCTCCTGGAACAAAGCTAATATCACTCTCCAAAAGATTTGTGAAAACCAAAAGCAAGCCAGTGATAAGACTGGTATTGGATTCAGCGATAGTGAATTCTTTTAATGAACTCCCTTTGCTAATTTGGAAATGAAAATTCTTTTCAATAGTTTTACAGCTTGATGCTAACTTCCAGCTGAGTTACCAGCTAGGAATGTGTTCTCAGTGAATGTTGTTGTCTGGTGTAATAATAAAAGGATTTTTATGCGGAAATAACACGATTCAATCAAATGCGTGAATGTAAAAGATGTTGGAACGAGAGATTTGTTTCTGGAAGTTCGGAGCAAGTTCTCCTACGTCTCCCCTTCTTCCTCAATGGGAAGGTTTTCACTAGAAGGTTTAATTTATACAACCCTTTGTGCAAACCCACTCCCGCAACCAGCAGCCACGAGAACTCGTAGGAATCAACCAACGAAACACAGACCCGCGATCTTGTTCGCAATACAAATACACATCACTCAGCTGGTTGTGCTATTCTAGCACTTCTACACTCTCTGTTTTTGATAAAAGATAACATAATACTATAGAGTGTGTCAATAGAAGTGTAACGCCCCAAAAATCCATAGGACCACATTATGCATTTTTTTCATTTTATAGATTTAAAATGACATGTTGAAATGTTATGCATCGTCTGATTTCGATGATTTCAGGAAAATAGATGTGACGCAGCTGGTTTCAGTGGATGACTCCAAGGGTGATGCACGAGCAGTTTTTAAATGGATTGAAAATATCTTTAAGAAGGACAAATGATCTCTTTTGAAAAAGGTTTGGTGTTTTACAAATTAAAATGAGAGGAAGGGAATTTTACTAAATTTTATAAGTGTGTCATGCTTAATTTCACAAGTAGCATGCCACTAATCCCTTTCATATAAAAACCTGTTTTGAAAGCAAGATCCTTATCATTTGCAAAGAAAATCTTTAGTGTTCTTCAAAACATTCTCCAGAAAAGTTCGTGTGTTGCTTAAGGAGAAGATTTCTGCAGGAATCGGTTGCTGTTGCAAAGCTTCGTTTAAGGCAAGTAAAAGCTGATTCTTGACTCACCATTTAAAGTATATATTGATGTTTTCTGAGTCTTCTTGCCTATATGTTACAGTATGTTTAAAGTTCATGTTTAAAATTATTTATGCATGAAAGAAGGGAAAAAAGGAGGGTTCAAAATGATGATTGATGCTTCCAAATGTTTTTCAGAAAGTTTATGATGTTTTAAAAGTACTGAGGATTCGAGTTTAATCCAAGAATGTTTATGAATGTTCTTTCTTTCAGTAGTTGTAATATCAGAATTTGATAGCTATGTAATCGATAGATGCTAGTTGAATCAGTATAAAGTCTGGTTTGATAGGCAACGGCTGATAGCATAGTTGTTGTTTTGATTTTACAAATATCAAAGTCAAATTTCAGCAGTTGAGTTGTTTTCGTAAAATCAGTAGTTGCACTGTTCATTTCAGCAGTTGCATTCCATTGTATATTCCATCAGTTGCACTATTCATTGCGACTGGTATTATCCCTTGCATCTGGTTATTTAGCGAAAATCCTTGCGTATGGTTATTTAGCGAAAATCCTTGCGTCTGGTTATTTAGCGAAAATCCTTGCGTCTGGTTTCATGTATGTTAGCGCTTTTCCTTGCGTCTGGTTGATGCGCTAACGACATCGTTTCATTTATTCATAGTCATGTCTGATACAGATATTCTTACGTCTGTTCATTTTTATTATCAGACTTTCTTAAGTCAGCTTCTTAAAGCAACGACATCGTTTTACACTTATTCTCAACTCGCATTGTTAGCGATTATTGTTACGACTGGTTCAAACTAACGACGTCGTTTCCTTAAGTTGTAGCTGTAAACAGATCGTTACTATTCATTTCAGCTGGTTCCTGTCTTGAGACTGGTTCCTATCTTGCGACTGGTTCCTATTAATTGCGACTGGTTCCTATTCATTGCGACTAGTTTCTCTCGCGACTGGTTTCATTTCAAAGATATGTTTCCAAAAGTTGAATTCGATACTCAGTAAAATTTTAAAAGTGGAAGCAAGAGTTTCAAATGATGGAACCCGATGATTTTAAGAAGAAAAGTTTAAAGAAAATAATGTTAAAGGAACAAAAGTTTATTTTAAGATTTATGGCAAAGATAACAGACGATCATAATGGGTGAGGTGAGCAGCTATCAGTTGCCCTCCCATAAAGAGAAGGGTGAGCAGTCGTCTATATGTCGGTTGCCCTAACGTAAGAAGCCAAAGACTAAGGATGATATCGGTAGTCACTTGATCAGGTGCAACACGGACCTAAGGAGAGCTTCTGAGCCATAAATCTAATGAAAATGATATTGATGTTGAGATTTGGGCTATTATCCCCTATCTCAAAGTTTATGAAAGAAAGAATGAATGTTTATGAAATGTTTACGAAAGAAAATGATATTGTTCATTGATGTTCCTTTAACTTATGTATTGATCAAATGTCCACCTGCGTATTTGAACTTGTTATTATTCAGGTTTACTTGTTGAGCCCCTAGGCTCACTAGCTTTTAAAATGGTGCAGGTGCGACAGCTGGAGAGCGGACAGAGGGTGAAACTTGAATCAGCTGCTGGGCGGTGTGTGTTTGTCAAAGGCCAGCGTTTTCCGTGTCATAGCTGATGTTGTTTGTTTTAGAATGTACTGTATTAGATCAGTTGCAACAGTTGTACATTTATATTGAATATCAGCTGTTGTAATCGCAATTGCAATTTATAATAAAGTCTGTTTTTCCGCAAATGTTTCCAGTAGTTGGCGCGCAATTGAGTGTTTGTTAGATTTGTCTTTGTGTTTCCGTTTCTTTTTAAAGTTATAAGAAATACAGCTTATAACAAATTGTCTTTCAGCCCTTCTTTTTATTCAAAAATTTTTATTTACCCCAATTCGTGATTCCCGTGGGTTCGGGCGTCACTAGTAGAACAACAGAGGAAATGGCCAATCAAGCAGCAGCAGGGGACCAAGCAATGATGATCCCCAAGAGAAGTTCAGACGAGACGGATCCACGCATGTCTGCGAGCGGTGAATCCTCGACAACGACTGCATCGACTCTACATGCATCGGAGTCTCACCCAATCCCGACGCTTGGTCGACCCCAAATGAGTACGGAAAACGGGTCAAAGTGAGACGCCTATCATGTAGAGTCTCAATGACGTTTCGAGTCGTGAGGACTAATCAGTACAACCAAGACCTCGGACTTATCCACTCGACAAATGGTAACCACTTGGAAAGTCCGAACGAGGGTAGTTCGATAGATCACCAGGTCACTATCTATCTTCATGCTCAGAACATCACAATGTTCCCTACCAATGAAACATGGTACTTCGCATCGCAGATACTAGTCTCGAACTCGGGCGGCCTTATCCTCATTTTGACGGCCCAATCGACTAGGAACATGTTCAAAATACACAGCGACTATTAGATGTGTTCCATGATAGCCGTCATACCCACTATCACATCTAACATACGCTTTAGTGCATTCTAGGTCTTTACTCAACGCAATTGTAAATCATTACACACATAATGAAAGTAAAGAATGCCATATAAAAGAATGCGAATATCATATATAAAGATTGTTTGTACAAGATTCTATAAAACCCACATGCCACAAGTTGGCTAGTTGGGCATCTACTCTAACAAAGCAATGATGATCCCCAAGAGAAGTTCAGACGACAGAGACCCAAGGAATTTAGTGGTACTACTGATCCGCTAGTTGCTGAAAGCTGGATAACATCTATGGAGGTTATTTTTGAGTACCTTCAGATGTCTGACTTAGATAGGCCCAGGTGCGCTATCTATATGCTAAGAGAGGAAGCGATGATTTGGTGGGAAGGAGCCAAATTGTCTGTGGATTTGTTAAATCTTACTTGGGCAGATTTTAAACAAGTATTCTTTGAGCAATACTTCACGGCTGGAAAGAGATCTGAATTGAAGTGGGAATTTTTGACCCTCAAACAAGGAAGTTTAACCGTACAGGAATATGTGCGAAAGTTCGAAAGAGGGTGCTATTTTGTGCCATTGGTAGGAAGTGACCCAGAAGAGAAACTAGGTCATTTCGTGGAAGGATTGAAGCCGATGTTCAAAATGAATGTTAGTCTATCTGTGCCAAGGACCTACAGAGAAGCAGTGGATAGAGCCCTGCAAATTGAAAGATATTGGAAAGATGTTGATGAGGAAAGGCAGCAGAAACGACAAGCCTTTCAGCAGAAGGACCAGAGGCCGTTCAAGAAGCAAAATAAGAACCAGCAGAGGCCTCAGGAGCAAAAGCCTCTACCGATTCAACCTATTAGTTCTGTTCCTACTGGTAATAACAGGCCAGAATGTTCTAAGTACCACAAGCACAATCCTGGACAATGCAGACTTGGACAAAATGTCTGCTATAAATGTGGGATGCCAGGGCATATTTTGAAATATTGTCCAAAGTTCAAGCAGCTGGTGACTAGCAGAGCCTATATAATGACAGATGATCAAGCCCATCCATACTCGACAGTAGTCACAGGTGAAATATTGATAGCTGGATCTCTGGCTTTAATAGATTCAAGAGCTACACATTCATTCATTGCGGCAGAGTTTGTTAAGAAATTGCTCATCCAGCCAGAGCAAGTATTGATAGGCTATTGTGTATCGGTACCATCAGGAGAGAAGCTGGTATCGCACGAACTGTTTAGGAGTTTAGAACTTAAGCTTCAAGGGCATCAGATTACTGCTGATTTAATTGTATTGTCGATGCCAGAATTTGATATGATTTTGGGAATAGATTGGCTAACTAAGTATGGGGTAGTAATTGACTTTAAACTACGCGCAGTAGCTGTCAACCCACCAGGGAAAGATTCATTTCAGTTCTTAGCCAAACATGTTAATAGAGTTCCTCGAATTATATCATCCTTAGCAGCGACTGATAGATCCCAGCTGTCAGCCGTAGAGGTAGTAAATGAATTCCCTGAGGTTTTTCCAGAAGATATCCAGGGACTTCCACCAGATAGAGAGCTGGAATTTTCAATTGATCTAATTCCAGGAGCTGCTCCAGTATCTAGACCACCTTACCGATTAGCTCCATCAGAAATGAAAGAACTGAAAGAACAGATACAAGATCTGTTGAAGAAGGGGTTTATTAGACCAAGTACTTCCCCTTGGGGAGCCCCTGTTTTATTTGTTAAGAAAAAGTATGGAAGTATGAGGTTATGTATAGATTACCGGGAGCTGAATAAATTGACGATTAAGAATAAGTATCCATTACCTAGGATAGAAGATCTGTTCGACCAGTTGAGAGGGTCAGTAGTATTTTCTAAGATCGACTTGAGGTCTGGATACCACCAACTGAAGATTAAGGCATCTGATGTGTATAAAACAGTCTTTAGAACTAGGTATGGCCACTACGAGTTCTTAGTTATGCCCTTTGGACTTACGAATGCTCCATCAGCTTTTATGGATTTAATAAATATGGTCTTCCAACCATTTTTGGACCAGTTTGTAGTTGTATTCATTGATGATATCTTAGTTTATTCTAAGACCAGATGTGAGCATGTCCAACATTTGAGGACAGTTCTCCAGATTTTGAAAGATAAGCAGATATTTGCTAAATTCAGCAAATGCGAGTTTTGGTTGGAGAAAGTATCGTTCTTAAGTCATATTATTTCTAAGGATGGAATAGAAGTCGACCCAGCTAAAGTAGAAGCTGTTCGCGACTGGCCAGTACCAAAGAATGTTGCATAGATAAGGAGTTTCTTGGGTTTAGCTGGATATTATAGGCGATTTATCCAAGGATTCTCCAAGATAGCTGTTCCCTTGACTACGTTAACTAGGAAACAGGTGAAGTATAACTGGACAGTTGAATGTCAAAACAGTTTTGACAAACTGAAGCAAGCATTGATTGAAGCACCTGTGTTAACGATGCCAACCGATCAAGGAAAATTTGTAATTTACACCGATGCATCAAAATTGGGACTAGGAGCTATGTTAATGCAGGATCGTAAAGTAATATCATATGCATCTAGACAGTTGAAGGATCACGAGAAGAATTATCCAACGCATGACTTGGAACTAGCGACTGTTGTCTTTGCCATTAAGATATGGAGACATTATCTCTATGGGGAGAAGTGTGAGATATTTACAGATCACAAGAGTTTGAAATACTTCTTTACATAGAAAGAATTGAATATGAGGCAGAGGCGATGGTTGGAGCTGGTTAAAGATTACGACTGTACGATCAGCTATCACCCAGGAAAAGCAAATGTGGTAGCTGATGCTCTAAGCAGGAAATCTGTTGGATTAGCTCAGCTGACTGTCCAGAAGCCATTGGCAGATGATATTGAAAAATTTGGACTCGAGATAATGTCCAGCTGCAGTAATACGATTTTAGCAAATCTCTCAGTAAGATCAAATTTGATAGATCAGATTCGATAAGGTCAGCTGCAAGATGAGCAATTGAAGATATGGGTCAAACAAGATAAAGAAAGAGGCAGTAGCCTCTATTTTTCAGAAGATGAAATTGTTAGGTTTATGGGCAGAATCTGGGTACCTCAAGTAGATGATTTAAGAGCTGGACTTTTGAAAGAAGCTCATACAGCTCCATATTCAGTACATCCAGGAAGTACGAAAATGTATAAGGACCTCCAGCAGTTGTACTGGTGGCCAGGAATGAAGAGGGATGTTGCTAGATTAGTAGTTGAGTGTTTGACGTGTCAGCTGGTGAAGGCTGAACATCAGCGACCGACTAGATTATTAAAACCACTGCCTATTCCAGAATGGAAGTGGGAATGTATAGCGATGGATTTTGTAACTGGATTACCAAGGACTGCTCAAGGATATAACTCGATCTGGGTTATAATTGATAGACTCACTAAGTCTACTCATTTCTTACCAGTTAAAACAACATATGATGTGAGCAGATACGCAGATTTATATGTTAAGGAAATAGTGAGGCTACATGGTGTTCCAGTTCTATTGTATCAGATAGAGATCCTACGTTTACATCAGCATTTTGGAAAAGTCTACAAAAAGTTATGGGTACAAAGCTGACATTCAGTACTGCGTTTCACCCCCAGACTGATGGACAATCAGAAAGGGTGATTCAGATTTTAGAAGACTTGCTCAGGGCTTGTATTGTGGATTTTACAGAAAGTTGGGATTCGAAATTGTCACTGGTAGAGTTCGCCTACAATAACAGTTTCCAAGCTTCGATTCAAATGGCTCCCTATGAAGCACTCTACGGCCGAAAGTGTAGAACACCACTTCATTGGGATGAAGTTGGTGAAAGAGCTGGTTTAGGACCAGATGTTGTGGAGCAAACAGCAGCAGCTGTTAGAAAAATAAGAGAAAGAATGAAAGCTGCTCAAAGTCGACAGAAAAGTTATGCAGATAATCGAAGAAGGGAACTGAATTTTGATATAGGTGATCACGTATTTTTTAGAATAGCTCCAATGAAAGGAGTTATGCGTTTTGGAAAGAAAGGAAAATTGAGTCCAAGGTATATTGGATCATATGAAATTTTGGAGAAGATAGGAACATGCCTATCGATTAGCACTGCCACCACAGCTGTCAGCAATACACAATGTTTTTCATGTATCAGCTTTGAGGAAATATGTTCCCAATCCTTAGCATTGTACTAAGTCATGAACCAATCCAATTAGCACCAGACTTGAGCTATGAAGAGCGACCAGAAAGAATTCTCCTCCGAGAAATTAGAAGGCTAAGAAACCATAGCAAGGTATATTGGATCATATGAAATTTTGGAGAAGATAGGAACATGCCTATCGATTAGCACTGCCACCACAGCTGTCAGCAATACACAATGTTTTTCATGTATCAGCTTTGAGGAAATATGTTCCCAATCCTTAGCATTGTACTAAGTCATGAACCAATCCAATTAGCACCAGACTTGAGCTATGAAGAGCGACCAGAAAGAATTCTCCTCCGAGAAATTAGAAGGCTAAGAAACCATAGCATTCCTATGGTTAAGGTACAATGGACTAACCAGTCGGAGCGAGAAACAACGTGGGAAACAGAAGCTTATATGCTAAGTCTTTACCCTTATTTATTTGGTACGTAAATTTTGAGGACGAAATTTTAATAAGGAGGGTAGAGTTGTAACGCCCCAAAAATCCATAGGACCACATTATGCATTTTGTTCATTTTATAGATTTAAAATGGCATGTTGAAATGTTATGCATCGTCTGATTTCGATGATTTCAGGAAAATAGATGTGACGCAGCTGGTTTCAGTGGATGACTCCAAGGGTGATGCACGAGCAGTTTTTAAATGGATTGAAAATATCTTTAAGAAGAACAAATGATTTCTTTTGAAAAAGGTTAGGTGTTTTACAAATTAAAATGAGAGGAAGAGAATTTTACTAAATTTTATAAGTGTGTCATGCTTAATTTCACAAGTAGCATGCCACTAATCCCTTTCATATAAAAACCTGTTTTGAAAGCAAGATCCTTATCACTTGCAAAGAAAATCTTTAGTGTTCTTCAAAACATTCTCCAGAAAAGTTAAGGAGAAGATTTCTACAGGAATCGATTGCTGTTGCAAAGCTTCGTTTAAGGCAAGTAAAGCTGATTCTTGACTCACCATTTAAAGTATATTGATGTTTTCTGAGTCTTCTTGCCTATATGTTACAGTATGTTTAAAGTTCATGTTTAAAATGATTTATGCATGAAATAAGGGAAGAAAGGAGGGTTCAAACTGATGTTTTGATGCTTCCAAATGTTTTTCAGAAAGTTTATGATGTTTTAAAAGTACTGAGGATTTGAGTTTAATCCAAGAATGTTTATGAATGTTCTTTCTTTCAATAGTCTATATGTTACAGTATGTTTAAAGTTCATGTTTAAAATGATTTATGCATGAAATAAGGGAAGAAAGGAGGGTTCAAACTGATGTTTTGATGCTTCCAAATGTTTTTCAGAAAGTTTATGATGTTTTAAAAGTACTGAGGATTTGAGTTTAATCCAAGAATGTTTATGAATGTTCTTTCTTTCAATAGTTGTAATATCAGAATTTGATAGCTATGTAATCGGTAGATGCTAGTTGAATCAGTATAAAGTCTGATTTGATAGGCAACGGCTGATAGCATAGTTGTTGTTTTGATTTTACAAATATCAAAGTCAAATTTCAGTAGTTGAGTTGTTTTCGTAAAATCAGTAGTTGCACTGTTCATTCCAGCAGTTGCATTCCATTGTAT
This sequence comes from Dorcoceras hygrometricum, assembly GCA_001598015.1. NCBI lineage: Eukaryota > Viridiplantae > Streptophyta > Magnoliopsida > Lamiales > Gesneriaceae > Dorcoceras > Dorcoceras hygrometricum. Next base: position 507,617 of record KV005009.1, read on the forward strand.
ATTCCAGCAGTTGCACTATTCATTGCGACTGGTATTATTCCTTGCGTCTGGTTATTTAGCAAAAATCCTTGCATCTGGTTATTTAGCAAAAATCCTTGCGTCTGGTTTCATGTATGTTAGCGCTTTTCCTTGCGTCTGGTTGATGCGCTAACGACATCGTTTCATTTATTCATATTCATGTCTGATACAAATATTCTAAAAAAATCTCATAAAACAAATAAATTCTAAAAAGACTGGAAAAAATCTTAAAATATGCTTAAAACATCAAATAAATTCATCCACGAACTTTGGCGAACTCTAAGACTCGAAATCTTAATTTTCACAAAAATGACCTGACGAGGCTCATTTTCGAACGACAAAACGGTAAAAATCATTAAAACTCCATTTATTAATCAAATAACTCCCTGTTTCGACCCACATCACCCTAACTCAATATACTAGTCACTGGAACAAATGAAACTCAAAATGATTCAGTACATGACCAAAACAACACCCGTAAACCCACTATCCGTGCGCAAACTGCAACCAGGACACGTGCTAGCCATAAAATTCATAACTAATTCATTCCTTGAACAAATTGCTCACCATTTGGATCTACGTGACTAACTCAATAAGCTAACCCCTGAAATCAACCTTGACAACACAGACCGCATATAGTGACTTATCCGACCCCAACAATTCTACTGTCGCGCACAGATGACAAGTCTGAACAAGTGCTGATCATAAAATTCGTAACTAATTCATTCCTTGACCAAATCGCTTCCCGTTTGGACCTACGTGATCATAACTCGATGGAATAACTATTTGAACCACCCTTAGACCTAACCCTAGCCCCATGAACAGCCCTTAGCTGAAGCAATACAAGAACCGATCAAAAGCACGCTGAAAATTCATGAGTTATGCATGGATCTAAAACAATTGTGCATAGATCTACACAAATCACATTCAAATCATGCATTGAACATTAAAACAGTTTACTATGGTGTAAATGGTGAAGAAAAGGAATAGATATTACATGTCTGGCTTGGAGAGAATAGAGATCTGCGAGTTACCGACGTGTGGGACGCGAGATCGGGGCACGACCGCCTTTGAACCATCCATGATCTGAAATTTTTGATGGGAGTGTTCTTGAGAGGGGAGGGGATGGCTATCTTGAGAGTGGAGGCTAGGGTTGAACAAATTTTTGAGTTATGAAATAATGATGGTGACCAAATTAACCCCTAATGTTTAATTAAGAAAAGAAAAGGGATTTTTAAATGCTTACCCCTCACTTAAATCTCCAAGTTAATTAAAACTCTAAACAAAGCTTTTTAAAACTTCTAATTTTCGAAATAAAGGCCCTCTCAAATTGTAACATCCCGAAAATCCAGATTACGTAGAAATGAGTGCATGACTAGGGAGAAAATATTTTTAGATGATTACATGCCTTATTATGTGATTTATTCATGATTTTATGCTGCATGGTATGCATGTGTTATTTTTCAGCCTGCCTGAGCTACGGACATGTGGCCGAGATTAGGGTAGACCCGAAATGAAAATAATTTGAGATTTTAAGTTATGGGATTTCTAAGAATGAATTTATTTATTTTAAGCAACAATTTTCCGAAAATTTAGGATTTTTATAATTATTTTGGAGGAAACCCGTTTTTCGCCTATACGGGCTGGTATATTGAGTTTTTAAAGCATTTTAAAAATCTAGGAGGCCTAGATTTCGAAACTTTATGATTATTAAAGCCCAAGTATGAGTTTTAAACACCTTTTGATTTAATTAGAGGGCAAACTTGTACTTTTTTTAATTTAAGTTCATAGGGGTCATTATAGGCACTTTCATAATTCTTAAACACGTCTTACACACAAACCTAGCCTCCTTTTCTTTGCACCAGCCATCCCCCTCCCTCACAAGAACACAAAAGCTTTGAAACTATACAGCCATTGAAGGAGCTTGGCGATCAAATTCCGGCGGCGCCCCGATCTCGCACCTACGATGTCCGTACTACGCAGATCAACGTTTTCTTCAACCCAGGCATGTGATATCAATTCCCTTGCTCACCATTTAAATCATAATAACCTGTTTTATGAAAATTATGCATGAATGTTGGGTGTATGCCTCGGATCTATATAGCATGGTTCACGTTTTATGCATGTCGCATGGTGCAACTCACGGTTTTGATGTTTTATCGCATGGTTTCGGTTTATGGTTGGTCCAGGGGTTATGGCTCATGGCTAGGCAGTAGAGTGTGGGTCTTAGGGTGGTCTAGGCGTGGTCATAATACGTGATTTAGTGGTCGAACCATCAGGAACAACAGAACCACCGCGCGCTTTGTGAAGTGGTGCAGCACGGTGCATCGCCTTCTCCAGGGTCGTGCGCTCTCGTGCAACCATGGTTGGGGCTGTGGCTGGTCTCGTTAGAACCGTCTGGACCTAAGGGTGGTCCATCCGGAAGGGATCCAGCATTGGTGGCAGGATCATGGAGAACGATCATTGAGACTAGCAGGTGGTCGCGACGGCGCGCAGCAGGCGGATGCGTCCACTTGAAGCGACCAGATCTCCCTGGTTAGCCCACGGTTTGAGCCAAGGTTGGTCAAGTTAGAACCGTCTGGACCTGGGGGCGGTCCATCCGGAAGGGCTCCGGCATTGGTGTCCGGAGCAGGGAGAACGAACGTGAGAAGTGACTGCTGGTCGCGGCGACAGCATGTTGCATGTGGGTGTTTCGGTTAGTGTTATCTTTTGGATGGGCTCGGTTCAATTGAACCGGTCTGGTTTGATTTGACCGGATCGGTTCTTCGAGTCTCGAGTCAAATACGGTTAGTGTTATCTTTTGGATGGGCTCGGTTCAATTGAACCGGCTGGTTTGATTTGACCGGATCGGTTCTTCGAGTCTCGAGTCAAATATTTTAAAATGGGGTCAATTTATTATATTTAGGGACCTGTTATTTTAATTAATGGGTCAAATATCCAATTTTTAAGAAATTAGCCAGAAGTCAAAATTGAGTCAAACCTTTTAAATAATTTAAGTTATGTCTAATTTTATGTTTTTAGTCAAAATTAGGGCCTTTAGAATTTTATTGGAGTCAAAATCGATTTTGGAGATTTAATTTGGTCAAAATCGGTATTTTGGTCAAAATCGGCTTTTGAGGTCAAAATTGATTTTAAAAGTCAAAATCGATTTTTAATGAGTCCAAATTGTTTAAGAAGTCAAAATTGATTTAATTTGGTCAAAATTAGCCTTGATTTTCATAAGTCAATATTTAATTAAATTATGCAAAAATGTTTAAAGGGGATGAACATTCGTTTCATCGAGTCTGTAAGGAGCGATGATTAGTCTATTATTAGTGAGTCAGACCCCGAAATCAATCCTTGACCGAAGTAGAAAAATATAGAAGCCCGTAAATGTATAATAAATCATATATGTAGTATGCTATGTACGATAATGCTTTAAAGAAAATGATTAATTATACATTAACGGGCTAAGCTTTTAAATTGCATGATTTTAAGAAAATTCACGCATCATGAGATTTTATGAAACGATCAGGCATGTCCTTTTTAAGTTAAAAATCCGAGGAATTGAAGTGATGTGGCAAGTCTACGATGGGAGTTAACCGGGTAGCCGGGCCCGAGGATCCCCTGTTTTTAGGAATGATTTCAAGATTTCAGGGCCTATGGATCCCGAGGTAAGGTCGGGTGAAGCAGTTGCCTATGGATCCCGAGGTAAGGTCAAGTGAAGTGACAGTTTTCAAGAGGTGTGACATATAGGGATCCCGAGGTAAGGTCGGATGAACCACACCGCCACGTACGTTGGTTATACGACTGATCAGTCACACTTTGCTCACATTCGCTGATATGACTCTTACGCTTTCTTTCAGATTACTATATGACATGCCTTATATGATATATGACATGTTACGATATGATTACATGATGAAATGTTTTAAGATCATGCACGCATCCATGTCTTTCACGTTATTTTAATTACAGTATGTGCTTGCATGCATTTTTATTAGTATATACTTTGTTATGCATTACGATAGAGCATGCTGAGGCCCCTAGGCTCACTAGGTTTAAATGGTGCAGGTGATGATCCTGTTGTTGAGTTCATTCCGACTGGCGATGATGACCTCTGAGCGCCGGTTGCAGCAGTACCCCGTGACCGTCTATGATTCAGTTTTGTCATGTTGCAATTTAGATACTGGTTTTAAACATGTTGGCTTTCAGTATTCTTTTTACTAGATGATTTTACGATGTTGGATGTTTGACGTTTTAAATACTCCCTTATTTATGTTTAAGGTATTTTGAGAAAATTATTTAGAAATTTTTTAGAAAGGAACGAGTCATACTTTAAGTTTATGCTTTCGCACATGTTTTAAAGAAAATAAAAAATTCTAGAGTCTGGTTCGTTTCACAATTTTTAAAATACCTTAAAATCCAATAAAACAGCTCGTATAGGCAAAAAACGAGTTCCCCTTCAAATAATAATAAAAGCCTCTGATTTTCAGAAATAGCTGCTTAAAAATAATAAATTTATTCTTAAAAATCTAAGAACTTAAAAATCTCAAAATATTTTTATCTCGGTCCTCCATAGTCCGTCCATGCGTCCGTAACTCAAACATGCTGAAAACATGACATGCATACCATGCAACATAAAATCATAATTAAATCACATAAAATGACATGTAATTTTCTAAAATTATTTTCCACCTAGTCATTTCTACGTAGTTAGGAATTTCTAGGCGTTAGAACTCTCCCCCTTATAGGAATTTCGTCCCGAAATTAGTACGTACCAACTAACTTCGGATAGCGTGTCCGCATATCGGCCTCAGTATCACAGGTAGCTTCATCTTCCGAGTGATTCTGCCACCAGACTTTGACCATCAAAATACTCCGCGCTCTCAGCCTGCGCTCCTCTCGAGCTAAAATCTATAATGGTCGCTTCTCAAATGATAGGTCTGGCTCTAACTGGAGCGGCTCAAAATCCAAAACGTGTGACGGATTCGGAACATACTTCCGTAGCATCGAGATATGAAAGACATTATGAACCGCTGCCGAGATGGATGGTAACGCTACTCGGTATGCCAGAGTACCAACCCTCTCCAAAATCTCGAATGGCCCAATAAACTTCGGGCTGAGCTTGCCCCTCCGACCAAAGCACATCACGCCCTTCATTGGCGATATCCTCACAAACACATGATCCCCAACAGCTAGCTCCAGATCTCGTCGTCTCCGATCGGCATAACTCTTCTGACGACTCTGGGCTATCCTCATCCTATCCCCAATCCTCGTCACAATATCTGATGTCTGCTGCACTAACTTCGGCCCAGTCAGCACTCTCTCTCCAACCTCATTCCAGTGCACGGGAGATCTGCATCTCCTCCCATACAGCGCCTCATACGGAGCCATCCCAATCGATACCTGAAAGCTGTTGTTGTACGTGAACTCTACCAGCGGCAATCTCGAGTCCTACGTATCCTGGAAATCAATCGCACAGGCTCTCAGCAAATCCTCCAGAATCTGGATGATCCTCTCTGACTATCCGTCTGTCTGTGGATGGAAAGCTGTACTGAACAACAATCTAGTCCCCAAGGCGGCATGTAAGCTCCTCCAGAATGCAGACGTAAATCTGGTGTCTCTGTCAGACACAATAGAGACTGGTATTCCATGCAGTCTGACAACCTCTCTAATGTAAAGCTCTGCGTACTGCGTCAGAGTGAAATTTGTCTTCACCGGTAAGAAATACGCTGACTTGGTGAGTCTGTCCACAATCACCCATATCGCCGTGTACCCTCTGGGACTCCTGGACAATCCAACCACGAAATCCATCGTAATATGCTCCCACTTCCACTAGGGAATAGGAGTGGCTGCAACAACCCTGTCGGTCGCTGATGCTCCGTCTTGACCTGCTGACAAGTCAAGCACTCATACATGAATCTCCCAATATCCTTCTTCCTCCCCAGCCACCAATACAGTGTCTGCAAATCATTGTACATCTTTGTACTCCCTGGGTAGATGGCGTACGTCGATGCATGAGCCTCAGATAAGATCTCGGCTCTCAACTGTCCAGTACTCGGTACCCACATACGGCCTCTGAAACGAACTATCCCATCCTCAACTGTGTACAAACCTCGTCCTTTGGCCTCATCTCGCTGTCTCCACTGCTTTAACTGCTCATCGGAGGACTGCCCGTCTCTAATACGCTCTCTAAGAGTCAACTGAATAGTGAGCACTGCCAAATTCAGTGCACAGCCTCCTAAATAAAACTCCAGACCGAATCTCTGAACAGCCTGTAGTGGCCTCTCAACTGACAAATCTCAGCCTGTAGTGGCCTCTCAACTGACAAACATTCCACTACTGCAGTCTTCCGGCTCAAAGCGTCTGCTACTACATTAGCTTTACCCGATGGTAGCTAATGTCACAGTCATAGTCATCACCAACTCTAACCATCTGCGCTGCCTCATGTTCAGCTCCTTCTGGGTGAAGAAGTACTTGAGGCTCTTGTGGTAGGTGAATATCTGACACTTCTCGCCGTACAAGTAGTGCCTCCAAATCTTAAGAGCGAACACTACTGCTGCAAGCTCCAAATAGTGCGTCGGATAGTTCTGCTCATAACTCTTCAGCTGCATCGACGCATAAGCAATAACCTTACCACCCTGTATCAGAACTGCACCCAAACCTCTCAGAGAAGCATCTGTATAAACCACAAACTCCTAGTGGCCCACTGGCATAGCTAACACTGGTGTTGAAGGGTCTCCTTCAGCTGATCAAAGCTCATCTGACACTCGGGACTCCACACATACTTCGCATTCTTCTTGGTCAGGACTGTCAAGGGCACTGAAATAGAGGAGAATCCCTTGATAAATTTGAGGTAGTAACCTGTCAAACCCAAGAAACTGCGAATCTCTACTGCATTCCTTGGAGTCCCCCAGTTCCGCACTGCCTCCACCTTCGATGGATCGACTGAAATCCCATCTCTCGGCACAATATGCCCTAAGAATGCCACCTGTTCCAGCCAAAACTCGCACTTGCTGAACTTGGCATACAATCTATGCTCCCTCAACGTCTGCAGTGCGGTATGCAAGTGCTGCCTATGCTCCTCCAAGCTCCTAGAATAGACCAGAATATCGTCGATGAAAACAATGATGAACTGGTCTAAATACTGCCTGAATACCCTGTTCATCAAATCCATGAAAATCGCTGGGGCATTCGTCAGGCCAAACGGCATCACCAAGAACCCGTAGTGGCCGTAGCGTGTCTGAAAAGCAATCTTGGACACGTCCTCCTCTCTAACTCTCAGCTGACGATAGCCAGATCTCAAATAAATCTTCGATAACACCGAAGCTCCCTGCAACTGATCAAATAAATCCTTAATCCTTGGGAGTGGGTACTTATTCTTCACTGTGACTCTGTTCAGCTCCCGGTAGTGAATGCACAATCTCATGCTTCCATCTTTATCTTCACAAACAGCACTGGCGCGCCCCATGGAGAAAAGCTAGGGCGTATGAATCCCTTGTCGAGCAACTCCTGTATCTGCTCCTTCAGCTCATTCATCTCCGTAGGAGCCAAACGATACGGTGCCTTAGAGATAGGCACTGTACTTGGTATCAGCTCGATAGAAAAATCCACCTCTCGCACCGGTGGAACTCCCACTACATCATCAGGGAAGACATCTGCAAAATCCCTGACTACCTCCACCTCAGACAGTGAAGGGCCTGCTGAACCTCCAGAAGCGGTAACGTTGGCCAAGAATTCCTGACATCCGAGATCAACAAGCTTCCTGGCCTGCAGAAATTATATAAATCTGGGTTTCCCCGGTCTCCTCCCTGCCTCAAACAAGAAGACCTCCTGTCCTGGCGGCCTGGTAGACACATTTATCCGCTCGAAGTCAATCACTGCTCCAAACTCCATCAACCAATCCATGCCTAGGATGAGGTCGAATCCTGACATCGGCAAAATGACCAAATCCGCTCTGACCGTGTGATCTTGGAACGTCATCGTCAACCCCTGCACGATGCTGGTCGTCGTCAACTCCTCTCATGACGGAACCGTAACGGCGAGAGCTACTCCCCAGCTCTTCGGAACCATACCCATCATCTGTGTGAACGCACTCGAAATAAACGAGTGGGTTGTCCCTGAGTCTAACAAAGCGAGTGTAGTGACACCAAGCACGCGAATCTCGCCTAAAATAGAAATGTCACACAGGTACGCGTTTACGGTCATACTAAATCCCAAAAACAGTTTAGATGCCTAAGACATTTCTAAGTTCGCTATTCTAATCCGTCTAAGTTCTCAAGGCAAGTTCTAGAAGATCTACAGTTCTACTTAGCTTCAACCCAACAGCCTAAGGCATAAACCTCCTAGCAGTGCTTTACTCAGCAGCTAGCGGATCTGAAGTCCCTGAAAACTCCTTAGGTCCCTGCTTACGAAACCGCTCAGCCACATCCTCCTCATGCGACTTCCCGGGTCGCTCCGACTTTCGCTCCAAAAGCCTACTGATCTCGGCTAGAATATCCAAGCTAGCCCTCTCATAGGGTGTCCACCGAGGAGGAGGAGGAGTGCATCCTCATCCTGCTGAGTCCTATTGCGTCTGGGAGGCATACTGTTATGCCAAAACCTTATCACGTAAATCTAAGTACATGATTAAACGTATAATTTAAAACTCTAAGGTCAAAACTCATGCAGGACTAAAACATGCAGCAAGCAAACATAAACATAAATCATAAAACAGTAAAACTCACAGACTGGTAGTGCGACTTCCGAGCTCCATGCAGCAGGCTAGTACCCCACCAGAACCACTACTCTGATACCAACTGAAACGAACCAGACTCTATAAATTTTTTTTTAAAAGCGGAATACATAAATTGAAATTGTGGCTCATTCCCTTTAAAAAAATTTCTAAACCGTCACTTTAAAACATAAATCAAATAAATATCTTAAATCGTAAATTCAACCATATTGTTTGAAAATCATACCGCGAAAAGTGCCGAAATGAACAAGTTAAAACCAACATACTAAAAATGTATCGTAACAAAAGATAACATCAATGCGGTCACGGGGTACTGCTGCAGCAGACGCTCAGAGGTCCTCACCGCCAGTCGGAATATACTCAACAGTGTCATCACCTGCACCTTTTAAACCTAGTGAGCCAGAGGCTCAGCATGCTCTATATTGTAACATAACAAAGTACATACAAATAAAGTCGTATGCAGGCATATACTCGTAATAAAATAACATAAATGCATGAATGATCTTAAAACCTTGTTCGTACATTTCATATCATACATAACATATAAGATACATAAGGCATAACATAGCATAACATGAAAAACGTATGATGAAGTGTGGACCATATTCGAGTGATCAATCTATAAACCACCGTACGCAGCGATGTGGTTCACCCGACCTTACCTCGGGATCCCTATAAAGTCACACCTCTTGCTGCAACTTTACCATACCGTGAACACATGAATCCATAAGCTCGTAATACATGGAAACAGAAATTCAACGGGCCCGATATCCCGCATCCCCTCATCATAAACTTGCCACAAATCATTCAATTCCTCGGATTTTGTCCTTTAAAAGAACATACCTTTATCGTTTCATAAATATTAATGATGCGTGCATTTCGTAAAATCATGTAGTTTAAAATCTTAGCCCGTTAATGTATATTTAATCATTTCCTTTAAAACATTACGTACGTAGCATACTACATATATGATTACATATACATTCGCGGGCTTCTACGTTTTCAACTTCGGTCAAGGACTGATTCAGGAGCTTGACCCAATACTTCTAGACTTAAAATCAACATTAACTTAGCCCAAGACTTAAGGGTTCCTCTTTAAAATTCATAACACCTTACAATTTTGACTAATTACAACTCAATTTTGGCTTTGAAATCAAATGGCTAATTTTGAATAATTTCAAAATCAATTTTGACTTAAAATCAATTTAATCAATTTTGACTTTTAAAAAGGATAACTTAATCAATTTTGACCCAGATGACCAATTTTGACCAAACGAACAATTTTGACCAAATTAAAATCCAATAATCAATTTTAAATTAATTAAAAATCCAAATGCTCCAATTTTGACTTAAAGGCTTAAAATAAACATCAAACCTAATTAAATTAAAATTTGACTCGATTTAAAAACCTTTGACCATTTTCTTTAAAATTGGATCTTTGACTAAAAATTAAAATAATCGATCCTTAATTAAAATTACTCGGACCAACTTTAAAATATTTTGACTCGAGACTCGACTAATCGACCCGATCCAGCCATGACAATTTAAAAATCACACATGCTAAAAATCATTTTCTATGCATTAATTTGTCATGAAAATTACCAAAAATCTCATAAATCAAATAAATTCTAAAAATACTGGAAAAAATCTTAAAATATGCTTAAAAGATCAAATAAATTCATCCACGAACTTTGGCAAACAATAATATTAAAATTACTCGGACCAACTTTAAAATATTTTGACTCGAGACTCGACTAATCGACCCGATCCAGCCATGACAATTTAAAAATCACACATGCTAAAAATCATTTTCTATGCATTAATTTGTCATGAAAATTACCAAAAATCTCATAAATCAAATAAATTCTAAAAATACTGGAAAAAATCTTAAAATATGCTTAAAAGATCAAATAAATTCATCCACGAACTTTGGCAAACAATAATACTCGAAATCTTAATTTTCACAAAAATGACCCGACGAGGCTCATTTCGAGCGACAAAACGGTAAAAAATCATTAAAAATCCATTTTTCAACCAAATCACTCCCTGTTTTGATCAACATTACCCTAACTCAATATACTAGTAACTTAAACAAACTAAACTCAAAAAATATTCACTACATGACCAACCCAATGCCCGCAAACCCACTGCCAGTGCGCAGACTGCAACCAGGACACGTGCTAGCCATAAAATTCATAACTAATTCATTCCTTGACCAAATTGCTTCCCATTTGGACCTACGTGACACTAAATCAATAATTTATCCCCTGAAATCAACCTTGACAACACAGACCGCATAGAGTGACTTACCCAACCCCAACAACTCTAATATCGCGCACAGACGACAAACCAGAACACGTGCTGATCATAAAATTCGTAACTAATTCATTCATTGACCAAACCGCTTCCCGTTTGGACCTACATGATCCTAACTCAATGGACTAATTATCTAGACCACCCTTGGACCTAACCCTAGCCTTATGAATAGCCCTTAGCCGAAGCAATACAAGAACTGATCAAAAGCATGCTGAAAATTCATGAGTTATGCATGGATCTAAAAAAATTGTGCATAGATCTAAACAAATCACATTCAAATCATGAATTTAACATTAAAAACAGTTTACTATGGTGTAAATGTGATAATATATTACATTCCTGGCTTGGAGAGAATAGAGATCTGCGAGTTACCGACGTGTAGGACGCAAGATCGGGGCACGACCGCCTTTGAACCATCAAAGATCTGAAATTTTCGATGGGGAGTGTTCTTGAGAGGGGGAGGGGACGGCTATCTTGAGAGTGGAGGCTAGGGTTGAACAAATTTTTGAGTTATGAAATAATGATGGTGACCAAATTAACCTCTAATGTTTAATTAAGAAAATAAAAGGGATTTTTACATGCTTACCCCTCACTTAAGTCTTCAAGTTAATTAAAACTCTAAACAAAGCTTTTTAAAACTTCTAATTTTTGAAATAAAGGCCATCTCAAATTTTAAAACACCTTAAAATCCAATAAAACAGCCCGTATAGGCGAAAAACGGCTTCCTCTCCAAATATTAATAAAAGCCTCTAATTTTCAGAAATAGTTGCTTAAAAATAATAAATTTATTCTTAAAAATCTAATAACTTAAAAATCTCAATTATTTTCATCTCGGTCGTCCCTATTCTCGTCCACACGTCCGTAACTCAAACATGCTGAAAACATGACATGCATACCGTGCAACATAAAATCATAATTAAATCACATAAAGTGACATGTAATTTTCAAAATATTTTCCCCCTAGTCATTTCTACGTAGTTAGGAATTTCTAGGCGTTACACCAGTAGACACATTGAATGTATCCAAATTGAATTTCCTGCGGCGTCTTAAATGTCTGTACAATGAAAGTACATCTTCATTAAATGCATTGCCCTTTTTAGCAACTCTGCGCCGTCTTCAGTTTCTGCATATCTGATATTAACTAAAAGTAGTTCCAACGACTACAAATCATTGCAGATATGTCGAATGTTTCAAATCAAGTTGTACGTAGATCAAACTTTCCAAAGCACAAAATGCTAAGTTGCCTTTAACTTAGCTGGCCTCCCGATCTGGTTCCAGAGTATTGGGCTGCTCTTCTTGACCGGATTCTTATCTTGATTGAAACCATCTGCTCTTGTCTTTGTTTTATGCTGATTCGAATATTAATTCCTGTCTGCTCAAATCATCAGCTTTATACCATTTGTAGAGTTAATCTGCTTTAAGCTGGTTTCCTTAACTTATCTTCCAGCTGGTTACTCATCACTTCAGCTGGTTTGTTATCTGCGATCTGTTTTCACAACTGTAGGTCACCGTTTTCCTGCTCTTCGAATTTTATCAAGTGACTTGTCCTTATCTGATTAAGCATTTTCAAACTGATATGTGCAAGACCTAGTATTGAGTTAGTTTGTCCTAAACCAGCATACCTTAATATCCTGAGCTGGTTTGACCTCAACCAGCTTGACCAGATTACCTTTGCTAGTTTGTCCTTAACCAGCATACCTGAATGCTATGAGCTGATTTTTCCTTGACCAGCTTGACTCTGCTCCGATCTGGTTTTATGTCCCACGTAGTAAGCTTCTTCCAGATCTTGTCACTTTGGTCCAATTTATCTCTTTTATGGATTTTATTTCTTGTTTATTTTTCATCATCAAAACTTGTGAAATTTATCCTAACAATTTTCTGCTTTTTGGTGATGAAAAAACTATTGGTCGGTAACACAATTTGATCGTAGACAAAACAATTTTATTTGCCATTTGAGTAATACAGTCAACTTGATTCTAAGAATAAAGTTCATCCTTCCTCAAAACCATCTACTCCTCTTGTAGCCACTGCTTCCTTCTCCCCTTCTATAGTTTGGTCATTTACCTCGAGTACTGCTTGGACCTTCCCCTTGTTTTGTCGGTCCTTGCTGCCCTGGCGGCCCTTTGCTCGGTCCTTACCCATTTTTGGTATCACAAACTTCTTTAAAATGATTAACCAGGTCTGCCATCTGGAGCTTGACAAAAGTCATATCAGTGGCAAGCTGCAGCTGATGCTCTCTTAACCGACGAACAAGACAGGTTTCCAACGATGTATAGGAAGAAGTAAAATCGATTGTCAGCTTGTGCATCTTTTCATAGAAGGCGTGCTTGTAGATACCAAATCCATGCTTCATTCTGGTCTTTATATTCAACAGGTCCTCAACCTTTGAGTCCAGAGATATAACTCTTTTATCCATGGATTGTACCTGCAAATTCATGGATTGTACCCTTGAATCCATGGATTGGACTTTTGCATCCAGAGAGACCACGACTTGTTACACTGCTTTGAGCCTAATATCAGCATTGGGAGTCGCTGGGGGATTGGTAACAGTGACCTGCTGTGGATCAGATTGGGAAGAGATTTCTCTGTCTTGAGCAAGGCTGTTATTTGCTACTCTATTTGCACTATATACAACTATCTGTAATTGAGATGGATTGAGACCCTGATGGTCAGTATTATTTACTTCTGTAGCCGTATTGGGACCCGAATTATGTACAAAATCGGCACCATGAACGGAAATACTGCCAGAGAGAGTATGAATTTCACTGAAACTAGGATTAGGATCGTCATAGTAGCGGATGCTGTCACTCTGTTCACTGTGTATGGAGATATTAAAGCTAGAAGATTCTGAACTAGAGTGGTCTTGACTGAATTGAGGTTGGCTCTCTTTCTTAGGAGTCGGTTGCTCCAGAACCTGTCTATCACTCATAGTACCTGAATCCTCCTTCTCCGTATCCTCGACTGCTCAACAATCTGATCAACTACTTCAAGTTGTCCTTCCACTGTCGGGTTCTGTTTTGTTTGCTGGTCTGGTGTGGGGTTAATGCACTGAGTACACTGAACTCTATACTCTTGCCAAGTTATACCAGGAGGGATTTCTAAAGAGGCAGCCCGATCGACAGATCTCTCACCATAAGTGACTGGCAGACCGGCTCTGACTTGAAACAAGTTAACATTTTTCCTGGTTTTAGCCAGTTTAGCCTCCAGCATACGGATTGCCATGAGATCTTGATTTGCTGACGGCTTTTCCTGGTGAAAATTCTTCCAGTGCTTAGAAACCATTGTATGCATGAACATCTTCAGCATCTTGTACCAGATGAGCTCCATTCTCTGGAGCAATTCACTGACCTTCTCCGTTTCACCCCAAGGAAGCAATTTATTCTCAATATTTGAAAAATTTTGAACCAGCATAGACGAAACTTTGATTAGCCTGTAATCCGTCCTGAATTTGTGCCATTTATCAAAGAATTGAATCTGGCATTCGGCTTTGTCCCTGACGTCCTGGATTACTAGCAAGTAGTGTTCCTCAACTCGATTTTGACTATCAAGATAGGGCAGGACTCCTTTACCTTTATGAGCTGGGTCAATTTTTGGAAAAAAATGAGTGACCCAGTTGATTTCCCTTATCTCTATTGGAGCGTACACACTCTTGCCGGTGTAAGTCATTTGTTTTTGAGTTGGTGGTAGGGCAGATGAATTCCCCATGTCCACAGAAGCTTCTTGCTTAACAACAGAAATATCAGGAATAGGGCCAGAAGTTGATTCTCCCTAGACACCAGCAGTAGACTCCTTGTTGTCCCTGGTTAGTATGGGATCAGGTTGAGATTCTCCGTGATTATCAGTAGTTTGATGTCCCTTCTTTGTTCGCTTGTTCGGTGCTTTCTTGTGATGAGCACCTGTGGAACAGACATCGTTGCTTCTGAGTCAGATGACTCGACCACCTGCTTGCGCTTTGCACCACGTACCTTTAGCCTCTTCAGCGGGCACGAATCGTCATGTGACGCCCGAACCCAACGGGGCCACGAGAATTGGGGTAAACAAAATTTTTCGAATAAAAGAAGAGCTAAAAGATAAATTGTTATAAGCTGTATTTCTTATAACTCAAAGGAAACAAAACTCAAGACCAATTCGAAATTCAGCAGGTACTCAAATACGCGCGCTACTGCTAAAAACTTTTGCGGAAACAGGGTATTTCGTATAACTTTGCAATTGCGGTTTACAACAGCTGCTATTTGATATAAATACACAACCATTGCTACTGATTTAATACAGCACAACCTAATCAAAACAATACAACTATGACACGGAAAACGTAGGCCTTGGATAAACACAACGCCACCCATCTGCTGATTCAAGTTCCACCTGCTGTTCCTCCATCAGCTGTCATACCTGCACCATTTTAAAAGCTAGTGAGCCTAAAGGCTCAGCAAGTAAAATCTGAGTAGTAACAATTTCATTAAAACGCAGGCAGACATCTGTACAATGCATATGTTAAGGAACTTCAATATACAATATCATTTTCATAAACATTTCAATGGCAAAAACAGGGGAAGATAGCCCAGTTTCTCATTTCTTTCAATTCCATTTTCAGTTGATCATGGCATATAAGTTCTATTTGGTCCGTGTTGCACTTTGATCAAAATGACTAAACGCAGGCAGACATCTGTACAATGCATATGTTAAGGAACTTCAATATACAATATCATTTTCATAAACATTTCAATGGCAAAAACAGGGGAAGATAGCCCAGTTTCTCATTTCTTTCAATTTCATTTTCAGTTGATCATGGCATATAAGTTCTGGAGCGATCATGAAATAACAAAACTACCTGCTGATCTTTGTATAAAGCGAAACGATGTCGTTAGAGTGATCAGCAGATGAGATGACCCATTTTCTCAACTGCTGGTCCTGCTGCTGACCCTCTCTAATTTGATTTAACAAATTTGATCTTACTGAGAGGTCCCCTAAAATCATATTACTGCTGCTACTGGACACTATTTCAAGTCCAAATCTTTCAATTTCGTTCGCCAAAGGCTGCTGGACAGTCAAATACGCTAATCCTGCTGATTTCCTGCTGAGAGCATCAGCCACTACATTTGCTTTTCCTGGATGATAGCTGATAGTGCAATCATAATCTTTAACTAATTCCAACCATCGCCTCTGCCTCATATTCAATTCTTTCTGGGTAAAGAAGTACTTCAAGCTTTTGTGATCTGTAAAAATCTCACACTTCTCCCCATAGAGGTAATGCCTCCATATCTTAAGGGCAAAGACAACAGCTGCTAATTCCAAGTCATGCGTTGGATAATTTTTCTCATGGTCTTTCAACTGCCTAGACGCGTATGAAATAACTTTACGCTCTTGCATCAAAACAGCTCCTAATCCTAACTTGGACGCATCAGTATATATCACAAATTTTCCTTCATCAGTTGGCATCGTCAAAACAGGGGCTTCAATCAGCGCTTGCTTCAATCTGTCAAAACTGGCTTGACACTCTTCTGTCCAGTTATATTTCACTTGCTTCCTTGTAAGCGTAGTTAAAGGAACAGCAATCTTGGAAAATCCTTGGATGAACCGTCGATAATATCCAGCTAAACCCAAGAAACTTCTTATCTCTGATACATTCATTGGTGCTGGCCAGTCGCGAACAGCTTCCACTTTAGCAGGGTCGATTTCTATTCCATCCTTAGAGATTATATGGCCTAGGAACGATACTTTCTCCATCCAAAAATCACACTTGCTGAATTTAGCAAACAGCTGCTTATCTTTCAAAATCTGGAGCACAATTCTTAAATGGTGAACATACTCCTGCTGAGTCTTAGAATAGACTAAGATGTCATCAATGAAAACCACTACAAACTGATCTAGATATGGTTGAAAGACCCTATTCATTAAATCCATAAATGCTGATGGAGCATTTGTAAGTCCAAAGGGCATAACCAAAAATTCGAAATGGCCATATCTTGTTCTAAAGGCTGTTTTGTAAACATCAGCAGCCTTAATCTTTAACTGATGGTATCCTGACCTCAAGTCGATCTTAGAAAATACTACAGACCCTCTTAATTGGTCAAAAAGATCTTCTATCCTAGGTAATGGATACTTATTCTTAATTGTCAACTTATTTAACTCTCGATAATCCCCATCCTTTTTCTTTACAAACAAAACAGGGGCTCCCCATGGCGAAGTACTGGGTCGAACAAATCCTTTTTCCAACAGGTCTTGTATCTTCTTTCAATTCTTTCATCTCTGTTGGAGCTAACCGATATGGTGGTCTAGATACTGGAGCAGCTCCAGGGATTAGATCAATGGAAAACTCTAACTCCCTGTCTGGTGGCAATCCTTGAATATCTTCTGGAAAAACTTCAGGGAACTCATTTGCTACTTCTACCATGGATAGCTGGGGCCTATCAGTAGCTCTCAGTTCATATAAAACTTCATAAACTTTCTGAAAAACATACTGGAAGCATCATAAACATCAAAACATCATTTTCGAACCCATCTTTCTTTCCTTTTCATGTATAAATCATTTCAAACATGAACTTTCGATAAATCAATAACATACAGACAAGCAGATCCATTAAAACACAATATATGCTTCAAATGATGTAGAAAAAGATCAGCTTTTACGTGCCTTATTTGAAGCTTTGCAACAACAGCAATTTCCTGCAGGAATCCTTCCTTTGAGCAACGCACGATCCTTTCTTAAATTCCTTTGAAGAACACTTTAAACTTTTCTTTGCAAATGATGAAAGTCTTACTTTGAAAACAGGTTTTTATATGAAAGGGATTAGTGGCAAGCTACTTGAGAAATCAAGCATGACACACCTTCAAAATTTAGTAAAATTCCCCTCATATCATTTTAATTTGTAAAACACCAAACCTTCCTTTAAAGAAATCATTTCACCACCTTAAAACATTTTCCAATCGATTTAAACTCAACTCGTGCATCTACTTGGAGTTACCTGCTGAAATCAACCGTAGCGCAAATCTTACCTGCTGGAATGAATAATTCAGCAGATACATGATATTTAAAATTGCCAAAATGGCCCACATAATTTATGAAATGCATAAATATGGTCCTAAGGATTTTGGGGCGTTACAACTCTACCCTCCTTATTGAAATTTCGTCCTCGAAATTTACGTACCAAATATATATGGGTAAAGACTTAGCATATCAGCTTCTGTTTCCCATGTTGCTTCTCGCTCCGACTGGTTGGACCATTGTATCTTAACCATAGGAATGCTACGGTTTCTTAATCTTCTAATTTCTCGGAGGAGAATTCTTTCTGGTCGCTCTTCGTAGCTTAAATCTGGAGCTAATTGGATTGGCTCATAACTTAGCACATGCGAAGGGTGGGGAACATATTTCCTCAGTGCTGATACGACCAAATCTTCCTTTAAAGAAATCATTTCACCACCTTAAAACATTTTCCAATCGATTTAAACTCAACTCGTGCATCGCTACTTGAAGTTACCTGCTGAAATCAACCGTAGCGCAAATCTTACCTGCTGGAATGAATAATTCAGCAGATACATGATATTTAAAATTGCCAAAATGGCCCACATAATTTATGAAATGCATAAATATGGTCCTAAGGATTTTGGGGCGTTACACGTCATCTGAGCTGGTCTCAGACTTCGACTTTGTAGGAGCAACTTGGCTCCTAGCCTCCACTGACAGCTTTTCAACCACCTTCTTCATCTGCTCTGTCTTTTTCTTTTTCACCGGAAGAGTTGTTTCTACCTTCTTCTTTTCACTGGCTGCCCTCTTCTTCTTCTTTTCTCCCTGTGTAACTACTTGCATTTCCACGGGCTTGGTCATTTTAGACTGGCCGCCCTCAGTGCCACTTGCGGTGTCCCCTGTCTGTTGGTTGAATTCACCAGTCGGTTCAACTTCCTGATTTTTCTTGATATAGGTGTGAACCGATTTATTGGTTAACACCTTCTGAGGATGGAGCTTCACGGACTCTCCTAGATCATCCTTCACCTGTTCAGCCAACAAAACCCTAACCTGTACTACAAATCCTTGGGATTTCCTTTTATGATTGTTTACCATATTCATCAGCACTTGAAACAACATTTGTCCCCAGTTTACTTTTCAACCCAGCAGTGATAGCCACCATCAGATCGAACTTTTCGGTGACGCTCGTCACCACATCAAACGAGCCTGCCTTGTCTCATAGCGCCTTTGCTACAATATCATGTAGCAATCGAAGCTCCATCTTCATTTCTCTTTTCTTGTTTGGTGCCCTGAATGGCACATCAGATCCAGAGAACCTACTTTTCATTTCCACTACCGTCTCTTTTGGAACATCCAGAAGACTTGTGACTCCCTCAATGGGCAACCCAAATGTTTTGGTAAAAATTTTGTTTCGATATTACCAGTTTCCTATTGGCGACGAAACTAACAATAGTACCTGCTATGACTTTAGCGTTCGCGAAGAACTCCACCACAGCCGCCTCATACACTGAATCAGATACCGCTAAGAAACCTTCAAGCCCTGTGTCCACCAAGGACTTGAACAAACGGGCCATTCCTGTGTGCTCCATAGCGAGCACAGACTCGAACTTAACCTGCAAAGTGTTAACATAGAAGGAGGCAGCCATTGCTGATAATAAAGAAGTATCGAACTCATGTCTACAATCATCAAGATGACAGAAAATTTCATTCATACACTACATTTTTTGTTTGTGTCAAGTTTTTTAAGACAGTAGTTATTCAATAGAACACATTATTCAAATGCATACACAACAAAGGTAAAAAAACATCCACAAAAAACAATGACTCAATCAAGAAAAAGAAAACTCATTTAGTCGTAAAATGAGTGAACACGGAAAAGGAGCTGGAAAGATATGCATATATATAACACGAAGATCAGATGACAGATCTCTTGGATAACTCGATCTTCTAGACTCTCCTAGATTTTGTGAGAATTAGAGCGCGGAAAACTACAAGAAGACGAAGAGGTTAAGGTTAGGGTTTCGATAGGCGAGGAGAAGCAAAAGGTAATAGGTCAGGGAAGAGTGTCTGAATATTTATAGTTAGATTAAATAAATGTTAAATAAGCTTTTTTGGTCAAAACTTATCTAATTTCTTGTTTCAGTTCCCTAAAATTTCCAAACTTTATGTTTGGTAACTTTCAAATTTTTATCAAATTTGGTCCAATTGCTGATGTTGTATTGAATAAATGTTTATATACTATATACCAACTGGGTCGCTTTAAATAATTTTTTTCAATACAAAGTAATTATAATTTTGTACCACCGAGAATTGCACATATCGTGCACTATCCTGCACATAATGCGAACGAGAATTGCACATAAACTACAAATATATGCTGAATTATATACATTTCAATTCTCAATTAGAATTGAAAAAGTCACCCAAAAAGAAATTTAGAATTTAATAGAGCTGACCAAGGGAATCAATAAACCCTCCTAAACGATTTTGGCAATTCAAATTACATAGTCTCACTAGAATCGAGCTACACCTAAAGAAACCACATAGTTTAATAAATTAATTTGAGTACGAGCATGAATAAATAACAAATATTTAGATATGCATAAAAAAAAAATCGATAAAACTAACACCTTGTAGTTTCCTACTTTCAGTGTATCGGGGTGCTTAGAGAACACTCCAAATTACAAAAACTAGAATTCCACTATCCATATGGAAGAATAAATTGTGCTAAGAAAAAAACTTACATATCAAAGGTAGTGTGTGGAAACAGTTTTTCCATCTTCAAATGATTTCTCGAATGCATTTAATTTGTAGCTGCAAAGAAGAACAAATCTGATAGAAGAATGAGTAGGTACTAGACAAGAGTCTAAATAAGAAAATCATTTTTATCTTTCCATTTTCATCTTGAGGTTGAGGAGATAACTATCTTCCAATTGCTGTATAGTGGAAACATATTCTCCCCTGAGTCTTTGCAATGTCGGCCTTCGTATTGCCATTTGAACTCTTTCATTTTTCATTCGTTTCTTCAAACTAGGTTTGGAGGAAGAAGGCTTATCCACAACAACATGTCTCACCTCTGTTGACCTTCCCATTATTAGAAATTGCCTAAAAAAAGGTTCGTAGCAATAGTTGTGTCATGGGAAGGTCAACAGAGGTGACCTAAAAAAAGGTTCGTAGCAACAGAAATTGAATATTTTAATACTCAAAATTTACTCATCCACGATAATATTAGTTGCAACATGTGTGTATTATATATTCTACGAATGAAATTATATCAAATATCAATGACAGAGGTCGAACGAAATTCTAATTCATTCTTAAGAGTAAATAGTAGTAATATATACTTTTATTGGAAATTATATTAAAGACAACATTGGAAACAATTAGGGCGTTTTTTAACTGGGACATTGATTGAGGGTTATTTGAAGGTTACAAGAATTAAATAAAAATAGAATTATTTATTGAGTTTTTTAGTTTAAAACCTTACAGCGGAGAGAAGATTAATTATTACATAAACATTTAAAGGCGATAGAAAGAAGGAATAATTGAGGAAACTAAATTACATAGGGTTAATTAGTTCCAGATAAGAAGAGTTAATAATCCTGTACGTGGACCAAGTGTTTAAACAGTATATATGGAAAAATACATTTATTGGTGTATTGACTTGGCCATCTACGTGTTTTGGTCCATTATGTTTTCAGGTTTTGTTTTAGGTATACTAACATTAAATTTTCTGTTATTTGTCCAATTGGTGACATGACATCAGAAGTTTTACAATCTCTAATGTCACCCTGAGAATTTTGTGTCAGTATTTTATTGTTTCACATTACCATCTGACTAAAATAGGCCAAAAATATAAGTTGGTTGAGATTGAAATTTAGTAGACCAAAAACTAAAACAAATAGTTAGTTGACCCGAAAACTATTTCTTCTGATATAAATATAGATAAGAGAACAACATCAAATTATATATTAGGATACTTTTACTTAATTTGTTTCAGATTAAATTACAACCATGTGCAAGGCACGTTACTCTTACAAGGTAACATAAATGTATGCGCGCTAATGTACATTAAATTTTATCCACTACATTTATTTTACTTTATTTCTGTAATTGTAGACCTTTTATGTTGGAGATCTCGCATGCCTCTATTATGGCATTGACCAGACATATTTGGCCCATATCAGAACTTTCTGAGAAAAAAGTATTGAAATTGTGAAATTTCAAATCTGAAACTAAAATTGAGTTTTAGGTCAAGTAAGGAAATATATTTTGTAAAATGAAGGGTACAATACATAATTCTGACTTAGAAAACAATCAATCTTCGCAAGAACTAAAGAATAAAGAATAAATTAGGTTGAATTCGACGTAAAGAGTGCTATGCCTTGGACACTAGTACATCGACACCGGCGTGCTTTGCGTCCCAACTGAATTCCGTCATGGAACTCGTCAAGTTTTTTGGATGTTTTGAGAAACATAGTTCCGATATTGAGAATTTCCGGTGCCTTTATGTAGCCAAGCTGAGGCCCGCACCAACTCATCTTGATACATCGTAATCGCAGTAAAATGGGCATACTCCTGGTCCGATGCTAGTATTGTATGATGCTCTTAACTTGTCTGCGAACACAAATACCATGGTGCATAACACATTTTATAAACTTATTGCATGTAAATAAAATCTGTTTTTGGGTACTGGTCCATTCATTTAAGTATTCAAATTTTGGACAACGCTAACCATAATCCCATAAAAAACCAAACAAATAGTTATACCTTGATGGCCCTTTGCAGGAGCAGATTAGAGTATCCTCCGTCGGAAGATTTGAACACCATCGACGCTGTGGCCAATGCCGCTGCTATCTCGGCCGACAACTCGGATCCAGGCGCCTTTTCGCTAACCACATAAACTATACGAGGAGTCTTCTGGCGTTTGCTAGCAACTATGATCAGGCTTGGTCTCCAACCCCGGCGAAAACGACACCAGGTACACTGGTACATTTGAGCAAGAGTCGGTAGACCACCGGACGGCCTCCATCGTGTGGCTGAGGTCGGGCCCATCGATGCCCCGTAGTGGTTTACACTCCATGCTAGCATTGTAGTAGTGAATGCCATTGGGAAATTGAACTTCAAGTGGTCGCCAACATCGTAGTAGCCTCCGGTTAAGTCCACCTGCATGCATGCAAGGCATCCCATAAGAAAACTCCAGTATTAAATGTTGAGGTATTAAACCGATGCGATGTCAATGATGACGGATAAATCACAAAATTGCGGAAGAATAATAATCAACAAGAACACAACAATTTTACGTGGTTCACCCAAAAATAGGCTACGTCCACGGAGCTATTGCAAATATTTTATTGGGAGAAATTTACACCGAGTGCACAACAACTCTCCTCTCGCTATCCCAATCATAGTATAACCGAGAAATTAATTTCTCAAACTCACTCAAAAATACCTCACAATATATATATATATATACCTATATATATATGTTTCTTGTTTTTTATGGGATGTCTAATATGAGAATGGAGGGGCTCTATTTATAGAGCCCCCAGGGAAGGAAACGCGTGATCATTTAATGATGTATACTTGCCAACTTCCATCTTTTAGCTGCCAACTTTAATATTTCGTCTGAATAGTCAACAATCTCCCACTTGAAGACTTGATCTCAATCACGTCTTCACACCATCAATGCAGTAGCTCGTAACTCTCCTCTACACTAAGAGTCCAACTGAAGTTGAACATAACTTCAGTTTGTCAGTGGTCACAGTCTTCGTGAGTATATCAGCTGGATTGCTCACAACTCCCACTACATGTGCTATGTCTGGTCTTGTACACACTAGTACATACATGAGGCTTCCGACAGCAGAAGCATCATCCTGCTCTAGCTTCATCGAGTGTAACTGTGCTTTGGTTAGTTTGAAGTGACTAGCCAAAGGAGTACTCACCGGTTTAGCTTCAATCATATTGAATCTGCTAACCTTTTTCACGTACTCTTCTTGAGATACCTTCAAGATTCCATTTACCCGATCTCTTAAGATCCTCATTCCAAGGATTTGATTTGTGGCACCCAAATCCTTCATAGCAAATTTCTTTGATAGTTTGGACCTCAATGTCCTACATCTCCCCTTCTTCCACCTCGAAAGGATCCACTAGAAGATTTGATCTTACAACTTCGTGTACAGACCCAATCCCACAACCAGCAGCTGTGAGAACTCCTAGACTCCACAAATGCACACCAGCCGCAACTGTGTGACTAACTACATACACATGAGTTTTACGTCATCGTGCTTGGACGGGACTGTTTGAAACTTTTTGAGATTCATTCACCAATACAATGTGAATGAATCTCTGTGTGTGAGATTTGATACAATGAATCGCTCAAACTCTCTATTTTTCTCACACAGTAGGGAAATGCTCTAACAAGCTAATCTAGACTCAGCAATCGACTCTCGTGAAAGCTCCTCTCTAATGGCGGTCGATTGCTTCGTCTTTCTTTTCATTTTCCCCTCTGTTGTTGTCTTCTACTTATTTTTCTTTTCTGTGCAACAACAACTCACTGGTTTTCACAACCTCTCTATTTGTCAACCTTCTTCAATGGCGCTTCTCGAATATATAAGATCTGTTTGAATTTAGCCGTTAGATAGATTCCAAAACTGTTCAGCGCTTGATATGGCTAATTTGTCTTCTTTCCATATGCGAGCAAACATCCTCTGTAAATTGTACTATTTCCCAGAATAGTACAAATTTTGTTCCCTTGAATTGAGGCAATTTGCACGACTCTATTTCAACCATTGATTCTTTCCATCTTGAGAGTTGATTGCGTCTTGTCGCTTTCGCCATTTGAATTACGCTCAGCAGTTGACATCCAGCTCTTGTAAATCGTCAACTGCTTCGCTGCTGATTCAAGTCTACTACTGCTTTGCGCTTCTGCTGAATCTTAAAATTCTGCGACTGGAATCTTGCGTATGGATTGTAACTATCCACTACATCTGCTTACTTGCGACTGGATTCCATGTTGACTGGATACGCAAAGCTTGCGACTGGATTCATAGCAACAGCTGGTTCATTGAAGCTCTCGACTGGATGTGCTGTTGCTTGCGTCTTGATCCACTGTAGCTCGCGACTGGATCTTGCGAATGGTTATCAACGCAAAGTCTTCCTGCTGAATCTTTAGCGCGAGAGAAAAACGCTGTCGTATCAACTTATGTAAACGACATCGTTTTGCTATCGCTATCTCCAAATACCATCTGCTGGTGAACAGTAGCTTGCAACTGGATTTCCTCTCTACGTCGTCGCTTCTCTCTTGCGTCTGGATGTACAAGCTACCTGCTGGTATCTTGCGACTGCTGGACTCAAACCATCTGCTGATTCTTCAGCACGACGTCGCTTCATCTCATTCACTTCTCTTCTCATCTGCTGAATGCCAACTGTTGATTGTGATGACATCACTGCTGATGTCATCACAGCTGATTCCATATCTTGCGCATCTTCTCAACTGCTGATTTATATGCGCTTGCGCTACTGCTGGTTTTTCTTCATCTGCTGATTGACATTAGCTTCCTGCTGATCTTTCTCATTCCAGCTCCATCTTACGACTTTTCTTAGCTTCTTGAATAGCGACTGTCAATAGATTCATCAACAGTACTTATAGTCGCGACTGCTAACAGATTCGTCAACAGTACTTATAATTGGAATCTTCTTCTTCGATTTGTCTCTCCAGCAGACTTCTCAATATATGTACCAGCTTGGTTCATCTTTTCTCTTTAGCGCTTGCAGCTGGTTGTCATCGTTCCAGCTGGTTTACTATGCTCCAGCTGATTCAACTTGGCCTCCGCCTGATTACGAACATGTGATTCAACTTTGTACGTCTCCATTGCTAATCCAGCTGCCGATTCCATGAACACCAAACCAACTGCTGAATCTCTATGTAGTGAACCATCGGCTGGACAGATTCTTCGACTGTTCATCATCTTCTTCGATAGCTAGAATCTGTACACTCAAGTAGAATTGTTAGAAACACAATAACAGGTTTTGTGTAATTCAAAACTTAATCAGGATCTGTAAAAATAGATCCAACAATCTCTCCCTTTTTGATTTACACAAAACCTCAAATCAACGATGCATGTTCTAACAATTCTCTCCCTTTTTGTGGGAATAAAAAAGAGAGTGAACTGCTGGTCTTCCCGATAATTAAAACAAAAAGCTCTCCCTACACTGTTGCAACAAAAACAACGTAACAGCAGGAGTTTTATCTTTGAAGAACAAAAACAGCTTTGGGAAGCACCGTATGCAACAGTATATGATTTTCAAAACGAAACTGATGCATAACTCAAAATTATAAAGGACAGTGACGCCACTCTCCCTGTCTTTTATAACATGAGCTCAAATCATTTTAAAAACAAACTTTTGGGCATCAGCTGGAATCCTCAAAACAGAACAATTTTAAAACTCATCAGAGCATACAAATATTTCAAATGAACAAGTGCTACTGAGTTGCTTAAATATGAAGAGCTAGTAAACAGAGAACAACTCAGATTTTTCCTTCTTCTATCTCGCCCCATGTGCTTGTCACTGAGCCTCGCTCCAAGTGATCTTATAGCACAACGAAAATAGAAGCTTGGCATCTGCCCGAGACTCGCGCATCCCGACAGTTCATCAAGCGAAAAACCGGTTCTACATTAAAACAGATTAACTGGCCTTCATAAACAAGCTTCTCAAAATATTTAAAACATTAAAAACATAGCACATGTGTTGTAAAATCAGTGCTCGTTCAAGAACAACCTGCTCTGATACCAATTGATGGTCCGAAAATAGGATCACTAAGTAAATAGCCAGCCGCGCATTTAAAAGACTTTAGAAATTTTGCGCGCTGCTAATACACTGGAGCTGCAATAGCTCATTGTTCTTGAACAACTAAAATCACAAGAGGAAGAGCACCAGAGACAGATCTGGTATGATTTAAAAATCATGCGGAAAATACCAGAACTGAATCCTAATATTTTAAAACCAACTCAAACAGATTTATGTTCCACATAAATCTGTACGAGACTATGCAAGTGCTTGTGTGCTAACTGTATGCGATGCGAGAATGCTAAGTGCTGAACTGTTATGCGTGTATATGCGTGCTAAAATAGATCGAATGCTGAATGAATAAAGAAAACGATACACAATATTTGTTT
The DNA here is from genome assembly GCA_001598015.1 of Dorcoceras hygrometricum. Taxonomy (NCBI): domain Eukaryota; kingdom Viridiplantae; phylum Streptophyta; class Magnoliopsida; order Lamiales; family Gesneriaceae; genus Dorcoceras; species Dorcoceras hygrometricum. The sequence goes on from KV005009.1 coordinate 534,807, forward strand.
CTGGAAGTTCGGACCTCAATGTCCTACATCTCCCCTTCTTCCACCTCGGAAGGATCCACTAGAAGATTTGATCTTACAACTTCGTGTACAGACCCAATCCCACAACCAGCAGCTGTGAGAACTCCTAGACTCCACAAATGCATGTTAGAGTAGATGCCCAACTATCCAACTTGTGGCGTGTGGGATTTATAGACTCTTGTACAAACAGTCTTTATATATGATATTCGCATTTACTTATATGGCATTCTTTACTTTCATTATGTGTGTAATGATTTACAATTGCGTTGAGTAAAGACCTAGAATGCACTAAAGCGTATGTTAGATGTGATAGTGGGTATGACGGCTATATGAAACACATCTAATAGTACTGAGTCGATCCGTCCGATCTGATCGACGATCGGAGTTACGGTGAAGTCTCGGTGGTGGAGATGAACTGAATGTTCATCGTTGGGCCCGGGTCCGTTGGGCCGGTCCAAGTCCAACACTCAAGCTTATTTAATTAAGCTTAAGCCTAGACTTAACATAACTTGACACAACTCCCAAGAACCCTAACCCTAATCTCTATAGCCGCCCCTCCTCTCTCGAACGCCGCCGCCGTAGTGCACCGCCCGCCGCCGCCACTTCGCCGGAAATCGTTCCGGCCTAGTTTTTCGAGGAAAATCCGTTCGTGCAGAATTCGTCAGTGCTTCTAATGCAGCCTGACGAAGGAGTCTCGGTTCTGGTCGTGGACCGGATTGGCGATATCTACCGCAATCTACCGAGAAGAGCCGGGTTCTTGTAATTTCGGTTGGAGCCAGGCACAAGTGCCAGAAAGGTATTCGTTTTGAACGCCCTATGAAAGTCGATAACTGCTTTTGATTTTTCGTATTGATCGTCTCTCGGCTATATTTCTATGTTCTCCCGCTGCCTCACCGGGGGGCGAATCCGGATCCCCAACAATGCAAACCAGCCGCAACTGTGTGACTAACTACATACACATGAGTTTTACGTCATCGTGCTTGGACGGGACTGTTTGAAACGTTTTGAGATTCATTCACCAATACAATGTGAATGAATCTCTGTGTGTGAGATTTGATACAATGAATCGCTCAAACTCTCTATTTTTCTCACACACTAGGGAAATGCTCTAACAAGCTAATCTAGACTCAGCAATCGACTCTCGTGAAAGCTCCTCTCTAATGGCGGTCGATTGCTTCGTCTTTCTTTTCATTTTCCCTCTGTTGTTGTCTTCTACTTATTTTTCTTTTCTGTGCAACAACAACTCTCTGGTTTTCACAACCTCTCTATTTGTCAACCTTCTTCAATGGCGCTTCTCGAATATATAAGCTCTGTTTGAATTTAGCCGTTAGATAGATTCCAAAACTGTTCAGCGCTTGATATGGCTAATTTGTCTTCTTTCCATATGAGTGCAAACATCCTCTGTAAATTGTACTATTTCCCAGAATCGTACAAATTTTGTTCCCTTGAATTGAGGCAATTTGCACGACTCTATTTCAACCATTGATTCTTTCCATCTTGAGCGTTGATTGCGTCTTGTCGCTTTCGCCATTTGAATTACGCTCAGCAGTTGACATCCAGCTCTTGTAAATCGTCAATTGCTTCGCTGCTGATTCAAGTCTACTACTGCTTTGCGCTTCTGCTGAATCTTCAAATTCTGCGACTGGAATCTTGCGTCTGGATTGTAACTCTCCACTACATCTGCTTACTTGCGACTGGATTCCATGTCGACTGGATACGCAAAGCTTGCGACTGGATTAATAGCAACAGCTGGTTCATTGAAGCTCTCGACTGGATGTGCTGTTGCTTGCGTCTGGATCCACTGTAGCTCGCGACTGGATCTTGCGACTGGTTATCAACGCAAAGTATTCCTGCTGAATCTTTAGCGCGAGAGAAAAACGCTGTCGTATCAACTTATGTAAACGACATCGTTTTGCTATCGCTATCTCCAAATACGATCTGCTGGTGAACAGTAGCTTGCAACTGGATTTCCTCCTCTACGACGTCGCTTCTCTCTTGCGTCTGGATGTACAAGCTACCTGCTGGTATCTTGCGACTGTTGGACTCAAACCATCTGCTGATTCTTCAGCACGACGTCGCTTCATCTCATTCACTTCTCTTCTCATCTGCTGAATGCCAACTGTTGATTGTGAAACCCGAGTATAACCGAGAAAATAATTTCTCAACTCACAACTCACACAAAAAAAACCTCACACTATATATATATTTGTATATATAGAAGAAGACTTGATTTTGGGATAATAAAATGTAGTAGGAGGGGGCTCTATTTATAGAGCCCCAAAGACGCGTAAAATGCAAATGCTAGCTGTTTGCCAACTCCCAATTTATTAGCTGCCAACCTCCACTTTTCTTTAATGCATTGTTGAATAGTCAACAATCTCCCACTTGAAGACTTGATCTCAATCACGTCTTCACACCATCAATGCAGTAGCTCGTAGTTCTCCTCTACACTAGGAGTCCAACTGAAGTTGAACATAACTTCAGTTTGTCAGTGGTCATAGTCTTCGGAAGCATATCAGCTGGATTTTTACTTCCGGGAATCTTTTCAAGCATTAATATTCCATCTTTCAATACCGATCTGATGAAATGGTACCGTGATGGTCCGAAAATAGGATCACTAAGTAAATAGCCAGCCGCGCATTTAAAAGACTTTAGAAATTTTGCGCGCTGCTAATACACTGGAGCTGCAATAGCTCATTGTTCTTGAACAACTAAAATCACAAGAGGAAGAGCACCGGAGACAGATCTGGTATGATTTAAAAATCATGCGGAAAACACCAGAACTGAATCCTAATATTTTAAAACCAACTCAAACAGATTTATGTTCCACATAAATCTGTTCGAGACTATGCAAGTGCTTGTGTGCTAACTGTATGCGATGCGAGAATGCTAAGTGCTGAACTGTTATGCGTGTATGCGTGCTAAAATAGATCGAATGCTGAATGAATAAAGAACACGATACACAATATTTGTTTCTGGAAGTTGCTGGTGAACAGTAGCTTGCAACTGGATTTCCTCCTCTACGACGTCGCTTCTCTCTTGCGTCTGGATGTACAAGCTACCTGCTGGTATCTTGCGACTGTTGGACTCAAACCATCTGCTGATTCTTCAGCACGACGTCGCTTCATCTCATTCACTTCTCTTCTCATCTGCTGAATGCCAACTGTTGATTGTGATGACATCACTGCTGATGTCATCACAGCTGATTCCAAATCTTGCGCATCTTCTCAACTGCTGATTTATATGCGCTTGAGCTATTGCTGGTTTTTCTTCATCTGCTGATTGACATTAGCTTCCTGCTGATCTTTCTCATTCCAGCTCCATCTTGCGACTTTTCTTAGCTTCTTGAATAGCGAATGTCAATAGATTCATCAACAGTACTTATAGTCGCGACTGCTAACAGATTCGTCAACAGTACTTATAATTGGAATCTTCTTCTTCGATTTGTCTCTCCAGCAGACTTCTCAATATATGTACCAGCTTGGTTCATATTTTCTATTTAGCGCTTGCAGCTGGTTGTCATCGTTCCAGCTGGTTTACTATGCTCCAGCTGATTCAACTTGGCCTCCGCCTGATTACGAACATCTGATTCAACTTTGAACGTCTCCATTGCTAATCCAGCTGCCGATTCCATGAACACCAAACCAACTGCTGAATCTTTATGTAGTGAACCATCGGCTGGACAGATTCTTCGACTGTTCATCATCTTCTTCGGTAGCTAGAATCTGTACACTCAAGTAGAATTGTTAGAAACACAATAACAGGTTTTGTGTAATTCAAAACTTAATCAGGATCTGTCAAAACAGATCCATCAATCTCTCCCTTTTTGATTTACACAAAACCTTAAATAATCAATGCATGTTCTAACAATTCTCTCCCTGTCTTTTATAACATGAGCTCAAATCATTTTTAAAAATAAAATTTTGGGCATCAGCTGGAATCCGCAAAGAAAAACATTTAAAAACAAATCAGAGCATCGAAATATTTCAAATGACCAAGTGCTACTGAGTTACTTATATATATGAAGATGCTGAATGAATAAAGGACACGATACTCAGCATATTTGTTTCTGGAAGTTCGGACCTCAATGTCCTACATCTCCCCTTCTTCCACCTCGGAAGGATCCACTAGAAGATTTGATCTTATAACTTCGTGTACAGACCCAATCCCACAACCAGCAGCTGTGAGAACTCCTAGACTCCACAAATGCACACCAGCCGCAACTGTGTGACTAACTACATACACATGAGTTTTACGTCATCGTGCTTGGACGGGACTGTTTGAAACGTTTTGAGATTCATTCACCAATACAATGTGAATGAATCTCTGTGTGTGAGATTTGATACAATGAATCGCTCAAACTCTCTATTTTTCTCACACACTAGGGAAATGCTCTAACAAGCTAATCTAGACTCAGCAATCGACTCTCGTGAAAGCTCCTCTCTTGTGGCGGTCGATTGCTTCGTCTTTCTTTTCATTTTCCCTCTGTTGTTGTCTTCTACTTATTTTTCTTTTCTGTGCAACAACTCTCTGGTTTTCACAACCTCTCTATTTGTCAACCTTCTTCAATGGCACTTCTCGAATATATAAGCTCTGTTTGAATTTAGCCGTTAGATAGATTCCAAAACTGTTCAACGCTTGATATGGCTAATTTGTCTTCTTTCCATATGCGTGAAAACATCCTCTGTAAATTATACTATTTCCTAGAATAGTACAAATTTTGTTCCCTTGAATTGAGGCAATTTTCACGACTCTATTTCAACCATTGATTCTTTCCATCTTGAGCGTTGATTGCGACTTGTCGCTTTCGCCATTTGAATTACGCTCAGCAGTTGACATCCAGCTCTTGTAAATCGTCAACTGCTTCGCTGCTGATTCAAGTCTACTACTGCTTTGCGCTTCTGCTGAATCTTCAAATTCTGCGACTGGAATCTTGCGTCTGGATTGTAACTCTCCACTACATCTGCTTACTTGCGACTGGATTCCATGTCGACTGGATACGCAAAGCTTGCGACTGGATAAATAGCAACAGCTGGTTCATTGAAGCTCTCGACTGGATGTGCTGTTGCTTGCGTCTGGATCCACTGTAGCTCGCGACTGGATCTTGAGACTGGTTATCAACGCAAAGTATTCCTTCTGAATCTTTAGCGCGAGAGCAAAACGCTGTCGTATCAACTTATGTAAACGACATCGTTTTGCTATCGCTATCTCCAAATACCATATCTGGTTATCAACGCAAAGTATTCCTTCTGAATCTTTAGCGCGAGAGCAAAACGCTGTCGTATCAACTTATGTAAACGACATCGTTTTGCTATCGCTATCTCCAAATACCATATGCTGGTGAACAGTAGCTTGCAACTGGATTTCCTCCTCTACGACGTCGCTTCTCTCTTGCGTCTGGATGTACAAGCTACCTGCTGGTATCTTGCGACTGCTGGACTCAAACCATCTGCTGATTCTTCAGCACGACGTCGCTTCATCTCATTCACTTCTCTTCTCATCTGCTGAATGCCAACTGTTGATTGTGATGACATCACTGCTGATGTCATCACAGATGATTCCATATCTTGCGCATCTTCTCAACTGCTGATTTATATGCGCTTGCGCTACTGCTGGTTTTTCTTCATCTGCTGATTGACATTATCTTCCTGATGATCTTTCTCATTCCAGCTCCATCTTGCGACTTTTCTTAGCTTCTTGAATAGCGACTGTCAATAGATTCATCAACAGTACTTATACTCGCGACTGCTAACAGATTCGTTAACAGTACTTATAATTGGAATCTTCTTCTTCGATTTGTCTCTCCAGCAGACTTCTCAATATATGTACCAGCTTGGTTCATCTTTTCTCTTTAGCGCTTGCAGCTGGTTGTCATCGTTCCAGCTGGTTTACTATGCTCCATCTGATTCAACTTGGCCTCCGCCTGATTACGAACAGCTGATTCAACTTTGGACGTCTCCATTGCTAATCCAGCTGCCGATTCCATGAACACCAAACCAACTGCTGAATCTTTATGTAGTGAACCATCGGCTGGACAAATTCTTCGACTGTTCATCATCTTCTTCGATAGCTAGAATCTTTACACTCAAGTAGAATTGTTAGAAACACAATAACAGGTTTTGTGTATTTCAAAACTTAATCAGGATCTGTCAAAATAGATCCATCATACCGTACTTGTATATGCTTCGACCTAGCATGATACACAGGATTCTTGGCCAAATGAATAGCACTCTGACTATCACAGTGTAATATGCTACTCTCAAACGTTTGACCCAATTCCTCAAGAAATGATTGCAACCAAATCATATCTTTGCTAGCTTCAGTCACTGCAACGTACTCTGTCTCAGTAGTCGATAGTGCAACAATCGTTTGCAACTTTGACACCCAACTTACACTGTACCACCCAATGTAAACACATATCCAGTAGTACTTTTTCTGCCATCTAGGTCACCACACATATCAGCATCGACAAATCCTTGTAAGTCCCGATTCGACCTCCTGTAGCACAGAGATAAACTAGCAGTACCTTTCAAGTATCTGAGAATCCATTTAACTGCTTCCCAGTGTTGTTTCCTAGATTGCTCATGTCATGCCCCGAGACCGAGACTCATGACATCGGCAATATTAAACAATTATGAAAATTGTAAAACATTAAGCCATCATAGCATAGCTCAAACCAGTCTATTAATAATCGAAATATAATCGTTCTAAATCTGAAAATAAAATTTATATAACGGAATGCGGAAGCGAAAATACATAATTAAACAAAAATCTGAATCTTCACCAGCCCCAGAATTGCTCTTGCTCTTCTTCTTCTACCTGCTCTTCATTCTTATCTGGGTGGAGAAGTAAGGGGTGAGTGTTTGGGGAAATACTTAGCAAGTGGGGGATACCATTCGAGCATACAAAATATACTTATACATATACTGAATAACAGATCTCATAACAGAGCTTAGACAGAACAGAGCATAGCATGATCAGAGCAAAGAATAGCATAACAGAGCATAGCATAGCATAACAGAGCATAGCATAGCACAACAGAGCATAGCCTGACAGATAGAACTGATGATTACTTCGTGTCTATGGTTTACTGATCAGTCCCTAAGTTTAAACCCATATAACGACAGCAAAGATCAGTGCGAACGGAGTTTGACACGAAACAGAGGTCTGAACAGAAGGGTGCTCGAACAGTAGACGAAAAACTGAACTTTTGAAAAGAATATATATAATATTACCAACGAGAATACATATTAGCAAAAGCCCACTTACCTTCAAAGTTTGATTTTTTACGTGAACTGAACGAAGCCTGAAATCTGGTTGCACAAATTCTTCCTAAGTCTCACACCTGCTGGTTCGTCGCTTGCACAGAACTTGGTTTAAGAATCCTGCTGAAATTTCCGCAGAGCTTTGGCGTGCAAAACTGCTGTTTTTCCGACTGAGAATTTCGAAGTAGCGTGGGAGCTTATCGCTTTTCGCTATGAATTTCGAAGTGGTGTGGAGAGTTCTTGCGATTACAATCGGTATTTATAGGTGGCGAGGAGGGGGAGTCGAGCATCCGTCATTAAGGGCTTTAATTCCTCTTTACGTTGCCCGTTACGAAAACATCAACATAGGCATTGATTTGGGTGAGTAATTCGACCATCAATCCTTTAATTTGGCAGTTACAAATCATGAATCTGATCTGTATTCGTGTAGAAACTGTTGGAATTCGCGAGCTAAAATCTGAATTTTTCGTTGGTCAAAGCTGGGTTGACCGTCCAACAGCTGGTTTGACTATTCCTGCAGCTGGGTTTTCCTGCGTCTGGTTTAACTATTCCCACAGCTGGTTTTTCCTACGTCTGGTTCTACTATTCCCACAGCTGGTTCTTTTCAAGCTCACGACTGATCCCTAGCGTTAAGTCAAAACGTTGTCGTGTCAACTTATTCAAACGACATCGTTTTGCTATCGCTAAACTCCAAGTCCCATCTGCTGGATTTAACTAATCCAAACGACATCGTAAGGGTTACGTCAGCATTGCTTCCACCTGCTAGTTCTCCAGTCGCAACGCATTACTCATAATCCCCTCGCTACTGGTTCCAAAACGCAGCGTCTCAACTTAACGAAACGACGTCGCTCTACTTCTTCTTCGCAACTATCCAGACTTCACTCTGAATCAATCTTTGTAACGCAACGTCTGGTTTTTCGTTCCTTTGCAATCCAGTCGACTGGTATAAAATCTTTTGACTGGCTTGATCTTCTGTCTTTGCGCTACTGCTGAAATCATCGTTGCGTCTGGATCTTTGCGACTGGTACTTCAGCTTGCGACTGGATGCACTTGCAGCTGGTTGTCCAGTCGTTTATTTTTTGTTTTGTTTTGTTTTTTTTTTTAAGCTATTTTTCGGGTTTTCACATCCCTCCCTCCTTAAAAGATGTTTCGTCCTCGAAACTTTGGTTACTCTGATTATCGAAAAGGTAGGGATATTGGTTTCGCATCTTTTCTTCCACCTCCCAGGTGGCTTCTCTTTCGGTGTGGTTGGACCACTGGACCCTGACATAAGGGATCGTTCTTCGTCGGAGTACCTGGTCCTTTCTGTCCATGATTCTAATCGGGACTTCTTCATAATTCAGTCCTTGGGTCAGATTTCCTTCCGCAAGGAGTGACCCTTCATCAAGAACATGACTAGAGTCTGAGATATATCTCCTTAGTTGAGATACATGGAAGACATTATGGATCCTTGACATACTGGGTGGTAAGGCCAGTCTGTATGCAAGTGTTCCTACTCTTTCCAAGATTTCGAATGGTCCGACATACCGGGGATTCAGTTTTCCAGACTTGTCGAATCGGACTACTCCTTTCATTGGTGAAACCTTAAGGTACACTTTTTCACCTACTTCGAATGCCAAAGGTCTTCTCTTTAGATTTGCCCAGCTCTTCTGTCGATCCTGGGCTGCCTTCAGTCTCTCCTTGATAATGGCTACCTTTTTCACTGTCTCTTGCACGAGCTCAGGTCCTGTGATAGCCTTCTCCCCAACTTCATCCCAATATAGCGGCGATCGACATTTCCGACCAAAGAGGGCTTCATATGGTGCCATCCCTATGCTGCTGTGGTAACTATTGTTGTATGCGAACTCTATTAGGGGTAGATATTCGCTCCAATTGCTACCGAAGTCTAATGTGCAAGTCCGCAGCATTTCTTCTAGGGTCTGGATGGTCCTCTCAGTTTGTCCATCTGTTTGCGGGTGATAAGCAGTACTGAGAGTGACCTTACTTCCCATGGCTTCTTGGAAGCTCTTCCAAAAACGAGATACGAACCTTGGGTCCCTATCTGACAGGATGCTTTTTGGAACTCTGTGCAGCCTGACGATGTTGTCCATGTACAACGAAGCTAACTTGTCCAAGCCGTAATTCATTCGGACAGGTAGAAAATGCACGGATTTTGTTAACCTATCCACGATTACCCATATTCCATCGTGGCCTAGTCTTGTCTTCGGTAGGCCAACTACAAAGTCCATGGATATGTTTTCCCACTTCCATTCTGGAATTTCTAGTGGTTGTAACAATCCTCCAGGTCTTTGATGTTCGGGCTTGACTTGTTGGCATACCTGGCATCTTGCAACAAAATCAGCAACACCTCTTTTCATCCCATTCCACCAAAAGTGTTCCTTCAAATCTCTGTACATCTTTGTACTTCCTGGGTGGATTGAGAATTTGGACTTATGTGCTTCAGACATCACTTCCTGACGGAGGTTCTCGACGTCGGGTACACATAGTCGTCCGTTCATCCAAAGGATCCCATCTTGGTCCGTCTGGAAATCAGGTGATTCCCTTTCCTTGATTTGTTCTTTCAGCCTCATCAAGCCGGGGTCTTGATCTTGTTTTAGCTTGATCAATTCCTTAAGGCATGGTTGGGCTGAGACCGAAGATAGTATCACCTTGTTCATATTCTCCCGACTTAGCGCATCGGCCACCTTATTTGCTTTTCCTGGGTGGTAGTTGATCGTTAAGTCGTAGTCCTTTGTCAGCTCGAGCCATCTCCTTTGTTTCAAATTCAATTCCTTCTGAGTGAATATGTACTCGAGACTTTGATGGTCGGTGAATACTTCGCATTTTGCACCATAAAGATAGTGTCGCCAAATCTTTAGGGCAAAAACCACCGCTGCAAGCTCTAAGTCGTGAGTCGGGTAGTTGCGTTCATGCGTCTTCAGTTTCCTTGAGGCATACGCAATTACTCTGCCATCTTGCATGAGCACAAATCCTAGTCCTTCTTTCGAGGCATCGCTGTAGATGGTAAAGTCTTTGTCTCCCAAGGTTGTAGCTCCCTTGAGTTGATCGAAGAGGTCGTCAATTCTTGGAAGAGGATACTTGTTCTTGATTGTGATCTTATTCAACTCTCTGTAGTCGATACACAATCTCATGGTTCCATCCTTCTTCTTGACGAATAAGACTGGAGCTCCCCAAGGTGATACACTGGGTCGGATCTGCTTTTTGTCTAGCAGTTCTTGTAATTGATCCTTGAGTTCTGTAGGTGCCATTCGATAGGGTGCCTTGGATATTGGTGCCGACCCTGGCACTAGGTTGATCTCGAACTCAATTTCTCGATCAGGCACTTTTCCAGGTAAGTCATCTAGAAATACATCTGCAAACTCTCGCACTACCGGGATGTCTTCTATCTTGAGCTCGTCTCCTTATTTTACTTCTTGGATCATTGCCAAGAAAACCTCTGCTCCGGTTTTCATAGCTGTCCACGCTTGGGCCGCAGAAAGTAGGGACTTTCGCTCCTTGTTCTTGCCATGATATACCAACTCTTCTCGATCGGGGGTTTGGAGCTTCACGCTCTTACCTCGGCAATCTACTAGTGCATGGTGCTTAGATAGCCAATCCATTCCTAAGATAGCATCAAACTCGACCATGTTGAGTTGTATCAAGTTTGCAAAGAATGGACTATCGCTGATCAATAACTCGCAGTTTCGATGAAGTTTATGTGTTTCGATGGTAGCGTTGGTAGGAGTTGCTACTCTATAGTGTTCAGTTAGCATTTCAGGCTCTAACCCTAACTTCTTAGCAAATCTCTTTGTTAGGATAAAATTTATGGTTTTGGTGATAACAAAATAGAACAAGCTATATCTGGTGTTGTCAATAGGAAAGGAAGAACCAGTCGACAGGATTGCTATTCAGATGCGAGGAACAGTATATCAAGACGCAAGCTTTTGTACTAGAAACAACGGCGTTTTGAAGTAAATCTACCAGTCGCAGTGAACAGTGATTAGTAAATCTACCAGTCGCAGTGAACAGTGGCTTATATCCAGTCGCAGTGAACAGTGAAGTATATAACCAGTCGAGAGTTTAACAAACGATGTCGTATGGATGAGTAAAAACGCCAGCGTTTTAGATAACCAGTCGTAGGATAGTATTGGTAATCCAGACGCAAGTTCAAATAGTAGCATGTGCAAACGACAACATTTTATTTAGTTAAAGCGACACCGTATTGAAACCAGATGCAAGCTACAATGGTGCTATATCCAGACGAGAGCTACAGAGTTTTATTCAACCAGTCGTTGGATCATATGTATAACCAGGCGCTGGAAAATAACACGTGGAAAACCAGTCGACGCATACAAGTATTTTCCAGTCGCAACATTTGAAACCACGTTGAAGGAAATTGGATCTGGCTGTCAAAGTTGTTTCAGGCGCAAGCTAAAATTGATTCAAATACGATCGTTTACTCAATTGGAAAAGATTCGTAGAATCGTACAAATTGCCTGGAATTAAGGGGACAAGATTGGTACTATTTTTGGATGAATGGTACACATTGGCAGAGGTCTCTGGACAACGTGGCAAAAGATATATTGTTCAAGACACTGGACAAAGACAAAAATATGTTTAGCAAAGTCAAGAACTGCCCAACAGCAAAAGACATCTGGGAAAAGCTGACCCAGATCTGCGAGGGAAATGATGAGACCAAGGAGAACAAGCTGACCGTGGTGCAGCAGAGATATGAATCCATCAAAATGAAAGATGGAGAGACAATGGCGGAGTTTGACGAGCGTTTCAGTGCTGTGGCGATCGAGCTAAATAGTCTTGGCAAATAATACAACAACCGTGAACTGGCGCTGAAAGTGATGAGGGCACTGCCAAAGGAATGGGATGTAAAGACAATGGCAATGCGAGAGTCCAAGGTTCTAAACAAGCTGGAGCTTCATGATCTGTTTGCCAACCTCAAAGCATATGAGTTCGAACTGGAAACAAGATCAGAAGCTGGTCCATCAACCTCCCAGCCAACAAAAGCTCTTGCTGCTACAACTGCTGAACCGTGCTCTCCTAGCACCAGCAAGTCTGCTGATCAGCTCAGCGACGACGTTATGTCCCTCTTCGCAAAGAAGTTTGGGAAATTCATGAGAAAATCTTTTCACCCTTCCTCTCCTTATAATAACTTTAATAGATCTAATAAAGTATCTTCTGAGTTGAAATGCTATAACTGTGATCGTCCAGGTCATTTCGCTTCTGAATGCAACAGACCAAGAAAAGATGACAGATATAAACACGATGACAAGAAGAATGAGAGATACAAAAGAAATGAGGATGATGAAGATAGAGCTGTTGATAGATCCAAAGAAAAGTCCAAGGACAGATCTGTCGAGAGATCCAAGGATCGATCGAAGGACAGACGGATGAGGACCAACAGCAACAAAAGAGTCAGCAGGAAGCAAGATCGCAAAGTGTTGGTGGCTGAAGAAAGCACCAAAAGCTGGGCGGATAGTGACTCAGATTCATCCAGCATCAGCTCATCTTCAAGTGATAGTGAACAGGAGGAGGTTCACTGCTTCATGGCTGACCAAACAGACGATGATGAGGTATTTGATTTTTTGAATGTTGAATTTACACGTGACGACCTTGTAATAGCACTAAATGACATGGTCAAAGAGTACCGGAAGCTTTCTCATTCGTTCGAGGAAGCTAAAGCTGAAAACATAAGTCTGAAAAACAGTTCGACTGAATCAAGTTCTGATGAGCTAGAGGATGTTGACAGTTTGAAGACAAAGTTGAGTAGGCTAACAGTCGAGAATGAAATGTTGAAAGATGAAAACAGCGAGCTCAAAGAGGAAATATTTGTATTGAAACAAGTTGTGAGCGCCTGGAACAATTCCGCCCGTAAACTTCATAAGCTGCAAGAAGACCAGAAATCTAACGGTGATAGAACTGGTATTGGATTCAATAGCAGTAATCGTGGGCTTCTCAAAAAGCCGTTTGAAAACATTAAAGTGTTGTAACCAGCAGCTGTGTCTGCTTGGATTGGTGTTGTGAGATACTAGGAGTTCTCGTAGCTGCGGGTTACGGGATCGGGTGTTTGTAGAAGGACTACTCTCATCAAAGTCTTCTAGTGATACCTTCCGAGGAGGAAGAAGGGGAGACGTCGGACATTGAAGTCCGAACTTCCAGAAACAAATTCTCGACTCTCTTTTACTTTACACAGTTACATATTGTTTATTGCTTATATTAACTGTTCACAAATCTATTTTCCGCACAAATACTGTTGGCCGAGAAGTTTGAATATAACTGAGAAATTCTTAAGTCTGGTAACTCGGACTTAAGTTAAGCAAGAAGCTTGCAAAACATTTTGAAAGAGTTTTGAAATAGAAAAATCAAAGGAGTTCATTAAACCCCCCCCCCCTTCTGAACTCCTATTACTTAGTGATCCTATTTCTGGGACCATCAAAAGAGCTGGGCAGACAGCGATTCAGAGTCATCCAGCAGCAGTTCCTCTTCAAGTGACAGTGAACAGGAGGAAGTTCATTGTCTCATGGCTAACCAAACAGATGACGATGAGGTATTTGATTTTTCCAACGTTGAGTTTACACGTGAGGATCTATTTCAGGCACTGAATGATATGGTCCATGAGTACAAGACTCTATCTCACACATTGGAGGAAATCAAAGCTGAAAACGCAAGTCTGAAAAATAGTTCAGCTGAATCAAGTTCTGATGAGCTTGAAGATACTGACAGTTTAAAGACTGAGTTGAGTAGGCTGAAGATAGAGAATGATTTGTTGAGAAATGAGGCCAGCGAGCTCAAGGCTTAAGTCGATATATTAACTAAAGAAATGAGCTCCTGGAACAAGTCTACTCATTCTCTCTTCAAGCTGTATGAAAGCCAAAAACCATTAAATGATAAAACTGGTGTGGGTTTCAACTACGATAGCAGCTATGGAGAGACCAGTACTCAGTCACAGCCAGTGTATGACAAGTTCAATGAAAGGAGCTTTGTCAAAGGTGGTGTGATACATGATTGCATTGAATCGATACGATATGATGACCAGGACACTTCTCAGCCGGATCGTAAAGGAAAAGGCAAAGTCGGTGTTGGGTATCAAAGGCCTGAGAATTCAAAGCCAGGCTGGCTAAAGAACAAGCTGAACAAGGACAAAGCGAAAGCTGGTCCAAAATTCTTTGTTCCCAACCAGCCGAGGCATTATTCGAAGAAGGCAAAAACTGAATGGACAAGAAACCAGCCGAGAAGGAATCCATATGGTCAAAATATCAAATCAAAATTCAAAAGACCAGCACGTGATTTTGTACATACTTTCGTGGATCCTAGAACTGGAAAAACCGTGAGGATTGTTCAAATCTGGATCCCGAAAGGGGTAATCCAATCAGGACCCAAGTAAAATTGGGTACCAAAATTTGCTTTGTATGATTGCAGGGTTACAGGTACAAAGCAGCAGCCGATGCATCAACAATCTGGTACTTAGACAGTGGATGTGCGAGACACATGACTGAAAATCCCAAGCTATTAACAGACGTTGTTCCTCACAAGGGAGCAAAAATAGTCTTTGGAGACAATGCCTACGGTAACACTGTGGGTAAGGGTAAGCTTACCCATGGTAACATTTCTATATATGATATTCTTGTTGTTGATAACTTACGTTACAATCTGATCAGTATCAGTCAGCTTTGTGACAAAGGTTTCCTTGTTAATTTTCAACAACACACGTGCACAGTTCAGAACTCAACTGGTCTAACCGTGTTGGTGGTTCTGGGAACACCTACGTTATCAACTGGTCAGAGCAAGCGAAGTCTGAACACTTGTGTCTTGCAGCTGGCTCTTCCAAGAGCTGGTTGTGGCACCAGCGAATGAATCATCTGCATTTCAAAACAATTGCTAAATTGAGTGAACATGATATGGTTTCTGGTCTGCCAAAAATCTCTTTTTCTAAGGACAATATTTGTGCAGCTTGTCAACTGGGAAAACAAATTAAATCTACTTTCAAAACCAAAGGCGGTAAACGTTCTTCCCGAAGCTTAGAGCTTTTGCATATGGATCTCTTTGGTCCTGTTTCTATGACCAGCTTAGGGGGAATGAACTACACCCTAGTCGTCGTTGATGATTTTTCCAAATATACTTGGGTGGTGTTTTTAAAGGCAAAATCTGATACCGCTGACCAGTTGATTAGGCTTTTAAAACGTTTGAAAAATGACAAATCTTGTACAGTCAACCGGATAAGGAGTGATCGAGGAACAGAGTTTTTAAATCAAAAATTATCCTCTTATCTGGATGACATTGGAATAAAGCATGAGCTTTCAGCAGCTAGAACCCCTCAGCAAAATGGCCTAGCTGAGAGGAGAAATCGCACTTTAAAAGAAGCTGCTAGATCCATGATTGCTTATTCAGGCATTTCGCAAAAATTCTGGGAAGAAGCAGTTAATACAGCATGCTATACTCAAAACAGATCAATGATAAATAGGATGCATGATAAAACACCCTATGAGATATGGAATAGCAAGAAGCCTGATATTTCTTATTTCAGGGTGTTTGGATGCAAGTGCTTCATTCACAACAATGGAAAGAAGCATCTAACCGCCTTTGAACCCAAATCTGATGCAGGTATCTTTATAGGCTATTCAGCAGTGAGCAAAGCATACAGAGTGTTCAACAGCAGAAGTTTAAATGTTGAGGAATCTGCTCACGTAGTATTTGATGAAACAAGTTTCAAGTCCAACTCAGCTGCAAGCCTTCACGATTTGTAGAGTGTTCAACAGCAGAAGTTTAAATGTTGAGGAATCTGCTCACGTAGTATTTGATGAAACAAGTTTCAAGTCCAACTCAGCTGCAAGCCTTCACGATTTGTGTTCACGTTTGGAATCAACATCTCTTGAGGAATCAGACGATGACGTGGCACAAAGAACATCAGCTGAGGGGGAACAACCAGCAGTGGTCACAACGGACAATACTATTCAACAAGATCCAACAGCAGCAAGCAATTCTCAAATGGCATCAAGCTCACCTGCTGGACAATCAGTCGCAAGGGATATTCAACAAGTCGCGAGTTCACCTGCTGGACAACCAGTCGCGACTCCTTCTCAATTGGCATCAAGACCATCGACTGGTGAACCAGCCGCAAGAACTCATCAATTAGTACCACCTGCTGGTGAACCAGTCGCAGAGCACCAGTCTCAAGGTATGTACAATCGCAGGGGGAACCAAGGTCTGATTGATAAGTGTGACGTCATCTGAATATGTTGCGTCTCGACACTCAGATGTTGCATATATACAGTTGATACTTATGTGTGACCAGATCTTGCTTACCTACCGATATATTAAAATACCAGCTGCAAGGTTATAAAACCAGTCGCAGCAGTTGTGACTCATTACTTTTTGGCGCACGTTTCTACGATTGAAATATGTACTTTGCAAATATTCTTTGAAAAATATTCTGCTTGCTTAAAATATTTTGCAAAATCTTTTACTCTGTACTGTTGAAATATTTTGAAAATCTTTTCCCAAAATAGTACGCGCCTCTGGATGATTGACACGTGTCTTTGTCATCACTCCAACAGTCACATCTACACCGTTCCCTATTCTGCACCTTTTCGTATTCCTTATATATATTACACGCTTACTGTTCTTTGTCTTCTAACTTGAAACATTTGCGCTATCACACAAATGTATTCTCTTGTGTTTTCTCTTGCAAATCCAGTACAGGCACTCTAGCACTCTATCGTGTACCAGGAATGGCATCTTCCCTTATTAGCAACAGTCACCATATCGACTTCGAATCTGTGTTTAGGCTTGACGATGCCGGTATGGTAAAGATGTTCGAAACACTCATCGCAACGGGGCTCAAGGAATTTTTGGTTTTCCCGCCGTTTTCTACGAAGATGCTTTAACAGAGTTTTTCGCAAATAGCTCAGTCAGAGAGGATGATATGGTGGTCAGCACCATAAGTGGTACGGCGATTGAAATTTCTCAGGCAATGTTTGCAGCGGCTTTTGAGTTGCCCACCGAGGGTCTGATTGATTTAACAGATGTTCCAAAGAATTTTGTTTTTGATGCTCGCAGTCTATTTTCTGACTCCAAAGAACAAGTGAGTATGTCTTGTCTGAAGAAGGCCTTGAAATTTCACTACCGTCTGTTGCATGACATACTGGCAAAGACAATCTATGTCAAGGCTGGGTCCTTTGATTGTGTAACTCGTGATCGATTTTTACTGATGACGGTGATCACTTTTGACATAAAAATCAACTGGAGCAGTCTTCTATTTGGTGTTTTCAAGGAAATGGTAACCCCTGGTTCGCGACAGGCGAAGGGTTACGCAATTCAGATCTGTGTCTTATTGAGGAATGTTCCAGGAGTGGAACTGGGTGAATCAAAATCATTTCCTGTTCCAAGAATTCTGAATGAGAAGACAGTGCACCGATTTGTTTCGATAAATGAAAATGTTGGGATAAAAGAGGTGGCAGATGCACCTCGAGCAAGAAAAACTCCAGTGAATAAAACCATGTCAAAGAAGAGACAGGCCGCCGGTGAGACAGCGGTGGGTCAAGTTATCAAAAAGAAAAGATCCACCAAAGGCAAACTGGTCGTCGCAAGACGAATTTCTTTGTAAAAACAAGTTGAGGATGCTACTGCGGATGAAGAAGACTCTGTTGGGGGAACTATTGACAAAGTGAGACACGTGCCTGTCCAGGTGGCACCTATTGTCAGGCCTCGTGCTCACAACGAATAAACACATGCGGAAGCTAACAAAAAGTGGGTAAAATTTTCGCTTTTAGGCCCGACGGTTTAAAACGATATAAGTTAAAATAATGCGATACTCAAAATAAGATCCCAGTTTAAAACCAATAAGGCAACCTGCCAACAAATAATAGCATACAGTACCAAGAAAACATGTATCGGACTCCAAACACTGGTCACAAGGACAAAGCACAGGGCATCTGTCATAGTAGATTTAAATGTAAATTACTAGATTAATCTAGTAATTTACATTTAAATCTACTATGACAGATAAGGGATACATTTATAAGGGGTGGGAACGGGCCACAAACAGGCCCACTTTAAATGATAATCAATATTATTAAAAACCGAAATCAAATAAAACCTATTGCATACACCTAACATATTGGGCACGGCTCTCGATCACCCCAATCATGCAATTAATCTAATTAACATGCATAATTTAAATAATCTAATTATTTATCGTAAAATCATATTCTAATTACGAAATCGTATTTTATAATAAAATCGTATTTTGCCGATAAAACAAGTTTTAATTAACAAAATCATATTTTATTACAAAATCATATTTCATAATTAAAATCACATTTTACTAATTTTAATTGTATCAAATTGGGTTTAAAACACTTTTAGGCCCAAAAACTTAAAATTTCAAAATCGATCAAAACCGGGCCCGACATCGCATACCGGCCCGAAAACTTCACGGGCTGCCCGGGACAGGCCCGAACCAAACCCTAGAAGAATTCAGACCAGCCGTCACGACATCGCCGGAGACTCGCCGGAGCGGCGACCGGCCGGCGGCCGCCGCCATCAACAAAATCAAACGCGGCGCAAAGAGGCGCGCTCCACCGCCGCATCGCATCGCGCACGCATCGCGCGCGCATCGCGCGGCCAGCGCGCAACCAGCGCCCGACGTGCGCAGCGGCAAGCGCCATCGCATCGGCCAGCCTTCGACCAGCGGCGCCATCCTTCCTCGACGTCGCGCAACCAGGAGCAGCAGGTGGCCGCCCGACGTGCACGACAAGCGCGGCGGAGGCGCGCGACAAGCGCGGCCGAGGCGAGCGACCAGTGCGGCCGAGGCGCGACGACGAGCGCTGCCGAGGCGCGACGACGAGCGCGGCCGAGGCGCGACGCTGTGGCCGATGTCCAGCGCGTAGCGGCGCCCTTCCTTGCGCGGCCAGCGCGCAAGACGCGCGCCTCAAGGGCGCGAGCGTTGGGGCGCCGTCGCACATGGCGGCGACCGGCGTTTGTTTCAAAATTCGATTTTTCCGATCTGAAAAATAAGACATTAGATACAATTATGGCAATTCATATGACCAGATCCGAAAAACACTGGCTCTGATACCACTATCGGGGATCCGGATCCGCCCCCCGGCTAGGCAGCGGAAGAACAAAAGAAAAGGCCGGGAGACGATCAATACAAAAAACAACAATTAAATAATCGTCATTCATAGGGTGTTCAAAAACGAATACCTTGCTGGCACTTGTGCCTGGCTCCAACCGGTATTACAAGAACCCGGCTCTTCTCGGTAGATTGCGGTAGATAATCGCCAATCCGATCCACGACCAGAACCGAGACTCCTTCGTCAGGCTGCACTAGAAGCACTGACGAATTCTGCACGAATGGATTCTCCTCGTCGAGTTGGCCGGAAACAAATTTCCGGCGGCGGCGCACGGCGGGCGGCGGCGGCGTTTGGAGAGGAGGGAGGGGGCGGCTACTTTGTGCTAGGGTTAGGGTTTTGATTATGAGAGTTGAGTTGTTCATGAAGTCCCTAATGTCTAATTAAATAGACTAACAATGGACTTGGACCGGCCCATCGTGCCCGGGTCCAAATGACGATATTCATTGCTGCGACTTCATCGTAACTCCGATCGCCGATCAGATCGGACCGATCGACTCAGTTTCCAAAACTGAATAATATGATCTGAAAAACCATTTTTCAGAACCCCAGTGCAAAAAGACCGTTTTGCCCCTCAACAGCATCAAATCCCGGTTTGACCCCTGTTGACTTTTAGGAAGTCGCACTGAGTCTCAATGACGTTTCGAGTCGTGAGGACTAATCAGTACAACCAAGACCTCGGACTTATCCACTCGACAAATGGTAACCACTTGGAAAGTCCGAACGAGGGTAGTTCGATAGATCACCAGGTCACTATCTATCTGCATGATCAGAACATCACAATGTTCCCTACCAATGAAACATGGTACTTCGCATCGCAGATACTAGTCTCGAACTCGGGCGGCCTTATCCTCATTTTGACGGCCCAATCGACTAGGAACATGTTCAGAATACACAGCGACTATTAGATGTGTTTCATGATAGCCGTTATACCCACTATAACATCTAACATACGCTTCAGTGCATTCTAGGTCTTTACTCAACGCAATTGTAACTCATTACGCACATAATGAAAGTAAAGAATGCCATATAAAAGAATGCGAATATCATATATAAAGATTGTTTGTACAAGAGTCTATAAAACCCACACGCCACAAGTTGGCTAGTTGGGCATCTACTCTAACACGCTGTTGTTGATTTCTTTGCCTCTTTCAGTCTTAATACTATGCCTGATATGGAAGCATTAAAGGATTTGAAAGAAAAAGAAAAGTTGATGATGGAGTGGGCAGAGACCACTACACTGGCAACAGCTGTAAGGAGGCAAATGTAAGTTCTTACAAAATATCGAGAAATGCTCCTACGCACATTTGTGGAATCTTATAGCAGGTATCTTGCGCGTGATCAACCATGGAATGATATGGCTGTCCAAGTTCTTCGTTTGTTGTCTGCTGCTCACTCTCAATCTCTTGACGATTTCAAAGCACAGCAACAAGAGCACAACCTTGAATTGGTACAACCCACCTCCTCTCCTCCTGTCATTGATTCCACTGACGCTCTTTTTTACTCCATTGCAAAATCTATGTGTTGGGTGCGACCAGTGGTGTTGATTAATGGAGTCTGGACGCCCCTTCAAGAAACTGGTTATTGGAGGAGCGATTGCGCGTTGTCATTGTTTGTAGATAGAAAGAGGCTGCCTGCGAGTGTGACTGCAGAATATTTTGATTCCGAGGTTCCTTTGATAGAGCCTACACGGTATTGGGGAGCAGCTCCTTTGTTGGTAAATATTTGGGCATGGCAACGTGTTTGTACAGAGGCTATTCAGTTTTGTATGTCTGGGCGTCTAAGGCCTGCCAGTTTGTCTTCAAATATCGTTATCAGAAATTTAGGTGTTGAACGGCTACCGGATTATTTTCTCGATGACTTTGAACATGGTGTCAATACCGGCTATTTTGCAGATTTTCTTAGTGGTTCCAGTGGTCAATCAGGTTCAGATTTTGATTCACGTCTTCTAGTGGGGATACAGTGTACAGGTCTCCATCTCCACCGAATTATGCTTATGCCTTAGGACCACCAATTTTGTCGCCTACTGTTCAGGAAGAGAAACTTTATTTTGTACAGAGTCCAATTTCTTCTCCGGCCGCCTCTTCTCCTCAGGAATCTAGTTCCCCCTCTTCTGACGTTTCTATTCATTTTGACTCTGCGGACTTACCTGTGCATGATCAAGAAGCTGCTCATACATCGGCACCAGTTGATTCTAATGAGTTTATCAATGCGCTTGAAGACCTCCGATCATCTCTTGCTCAGCGCATTCATGACTCCAACTGCGAAATGTTATCCAAGCTCAATAGTGTTGAATTGGGCGTTCGTGGGGATCTTCTAAAAGTGCAAAGATTGCTTCGCCAATCCTTTGAGACTGCGTGTCGAGTTCTTGAAAGGCAAAGTAATACTCAAACAGCGCAAATCACTGATCTCAAAAAGGGCTTGATGGCACCCGTTGCCACTATCTTTGGCGACCTATTTGATATCAAAAAGAAGCAACGAGAGCAAGATGCCAAGCTGATATCAATGGATGGGCAAATTACTGCTATCAGGAGCGAACAACTGGATTTTCAATCAAAGATAGCAGCAGATATACTCAGCCTTTCCACCCAGTTTGCTGATATCGTCGACTATATTCGCGGCGGTGATGCCAAAAAGGGGGAAAGTGGAAGTAGCAGCCTCCCTCCTCCTGTTCGTGTGGAGCGCCGCCCCTTGCCTACTCCTCAATCACCTCGTGATGTTGCTGGTGGCAGTAGTGCAGTGAGAATACCAACTTTTCCACGCACTACTGGAACTTTTGCAGAACGAGTTGAACAGGCGCGGAGACACATCTTAGAGAGCGGGCAAGTTATCACTGTAGAAGAGGCCGCCGAAAGAATTCGTCAAGCAGATTTTCAGGAGTCTGATAGATTGCAAAGAGAAAGAGAGAGGGCAAGAAGAGAAAAGAGAAGTAGTTCCTCTAGAAGGAGAAGAGGATTTTGATTAAAATTTCTTTTGTACAAAACTTATGTACAACTCTTCCTGTGTAATGAAAATTTGATTTTCAGCAGTTCATGTGCAATTTAATTTTGCCTATCTATTTATTGCGGCTGCTGAAGTTTTGTAATCACCAAAAAGGGGGAAATTGTTAGGATAAAATTTATGGTTTTGGTGATAACAAAATAGAACAAGCTATATCTGGTGTTGTCAATAGGAAAGGAAGAACCAGTCGACAGGATTGCTATTCTGATGCGAGGAACAGTATATCAAGACGCAAGCTTTTGTACTAGAAACGACGGCGTTTTGAAGTAAATCTACCAGTCGCAGTGAACAGTGATTAGTAAATCTACCAGTCGCAGTGAACAGTGGCTTATATCCAGTCGCAGTGAACAGTGAAGTATATAACCAGTCGATAGTTTAACAAACGATGTCGTATGGATGATTTAAAACGTCAGCGTTTTTAGATAACCAGTCGCAGGATAGTATTGGTAATTCAGACGCAAGTTCAAATAGTAGCATGTGCAAACGACAGCGTTTTATTTAGTTAAAGCGACACCGTATTGAAACCAGACGCAAGCTACAGTGGTGCTATATCCAGACGAGAGCTACATAGTTTTATTCAACCAGTCGTTGGATCATATGTATAACCAGGCGCTGGAAAATCACACGTGGAAAACCACTCGACGCATACAAGTATTTTCCAGTCGCAACATTTGAAACCACGTTGAAGGAAATTGGATCTGGCTGTCAAAGTTGTTTCAGGCGCAAGCTAAAATTGATTCAAATACGATCATTTACTCAATTGGAAAAGATTCGTAGAATCGTACAAATTTCCTGGAATTAATGGGACAAGATTGGTACTATTTTTGGATGAATAGTACACATTGGCAGAGGTCGTTACAACGGGATTGCTTATATATGGAAATAATTCTCGTATCCCTGACTTAACGCAATTTACCTTGTAGTGGAGCAGGATTGACGGCGTACTACTGTCAGAAATTCAAAAAGGATTTGTTGCCTTATCTGGATTCATCGACCGTTGGACGAAGAGTTTAAATAACAGACGCTTTGAATTGAAGAACACACCTCTCGCTATTGCTATTACTGAAACGCTGTCAAAATACTCCCAGAGCTATCTACTTGTTGCAATATTCAAAAGCTCAAAGACTCGAAGAACCTAACAGTTTATCTTCATTGAAATACCTTCGAGTCAATCTTCTGGTTACATTGTTGTAATCGAGTTTCATTGTTGAAACCAGAAGATTTTTACAGTCTCATATACGTGTATTCACTGTATATCTTTTGATTGAGTCTGTAACAAACGGGCTTCTCAAAAAGCCGTTTGAAAACATTAAAGTGTTGTAACCAGCAGCTGTGTCTGCTTGGATTGGTGTTGTGAGATACTAGGAGTTCTCGTAGCTACGGGTTATGGGATCGGGTGTTTGTAGAAGGACTACTATCATCAAAGTCTTCTAGTGATACCTTCCGAGGAGGAAGAAGGGGAGACGTAGGACATTGAAGTCCGAACTTCCAGAAACAAATTCTCGACTCTCTTTTACTTTACGCAGTTACATATTGTTTATTGCTTATATTAATTGTTCACAAATCTATCGGCCTTTTTCCGCACAAATACTGTTGGCCGAGAAGTTTGAATATAACTGAGAAATTCTTAAGTCTGGTAACTCGGACTTAAGTTAAGCAAGATGCTTGCAAAACATTTTGAAAGAGTTTTGAAATAGAAAAATCGAAGGAGTTCATTCAACCCCCCCCCCTTCTGAACTCCTATTTACTTAGTGATCCTATTTCTGGGACCATCACTCTTAGATACGAACGAATGCGTAGCACCACAATCGAACAACACATAAGCAGGCAGCTTTTTGATGAAAATGGTACCTGTCACCACGTCGCTGGCGTCTTCAGCTTCTTCCTGTGTCATTGCGAACACACGAGCATTGGGCTTATCCTCCCTAGGCCTTGGTTTGCTCGGAGCCGCATTGCTCGATCCAGCTTTTGCGCCTTGGTTCTCCGGACAATCCGCAATTCGGTGGCCCAACTTTCCACGCTTGAAGCATGCACCGCTCTGCTTGCGACAGTCTCCACGATGTTGTTGGCCGCAGGAGGAGCAAGTGGGCAATGCCTGGTTATTCTGTGTAGGAGCTGAGCCGCGGTTGTTGAAGTTCGGCCGCTTGTTCCTAGGCCCACCTTGCGAAGTCTGGGCATTGAGGGGGCGCTTGTTTTTGTTGTCCGCTTCCCGCCTCTTTATGTCAGTCTCAGCGCGGATTGCAGCTCCCATCAGGTCTTCAAGACTCGTGGCTTGGTAAACCGCGAGGGCTGACTGGATACGGCTGTTTAGACCTCTCTTGTATCGGTGCATCTTGAGAGTGTTATCCGCTGAGCCTTTGCATTCGTACTTCCATGGGAAAGTATTGTTTCAAGAATGCTTCTCGAGACCTTTGCCACGTCATAGCTTGTCCATTGGCATTCATGGTGGGCTCAACAGCTTCCCACCATTTCCCAGCTTTACTGTCGAGGAGTGATGTCACCACATCCACTTTGACTGCGTCTGGGACTTCCAGGAGTCGAAGCTGCGTCTCGATGTTCTTCATCTAGGTTTGAGCAACTTCTGGGTCGTGGCTTCCATCAAAAGTGGGAGCTTTGTTCTTACGGAGGGACTCGTAATAGAACTTCGTCCCACGGGTTGGAGGGGGAGGAGGTGGAGCTTTGTTGTGGTTGGGACCAACCAACCCTTGGAGCGTTGTGGCAAACAGTGTAACTATTGCCATTAGGTCTTCTCTGCTAAGACCTGTTCCGTTGTGTGAGGGCCCTTCGCCTCCATTGTTCCTGTTGCTTCTACGATCGCCTGTCATATTCTGTCATAGGGAGTCCTTATTAAGAATGGCGGTATAAAACTGTGTATTCGGAGGGCAACACTGGTCTGTTGCCAAAATCCAAAATTCTTCCTAGACCTTGAAAATTTCAGATTTGGTTTCCCAGCTGGATTAGAACCTGGTGAGCTCTGATACCACTAAAATATCACGCCCCGAGACCGAGACTCATGACATCGGCAATATTAAACAATTATGAAAATTGTAAAACATTAAGCCATCATAGCATAGCTCAAACCAGTCTATTAATAATCGAAATATAATCGTTTTTATATCTGAAAATAAAATTTATATAACGGAATGCGGAAGCGAAAATACATAATTAAACAAAAATCTGAATCTTCACCAGCCCCAGAATTGCTCTTGCTCTTCTTCTTCTACCTGCTCTTCATTCTTATCTGGGTGGAGAAGTAAGGGGTGAGTGTTTGGGGAAACACTCAGCAAGTGGGGGATACCATTCGAGCATAGAAAATATACTTATACATATACTGAATAACAGATCTCATAACAGAGCTTCGACAGAACAGAGCATAGCATGATCAGAGCAAAGCATAGCATAACAGAGCATAGCATAGCATAACAGAGCATAGCATAGCATAACAGAGCATAGCATAGCACAACAGAGCATAGCCTGACAGATAGCACTGATGATTACTTCGTGTCTATGGTTTACTGATCAGTCCCTTAAGTTTTACTCCTCTAAGGGGTCGAGGCCATTAGTTACACACAGTAACCCAGCCGCAGCTGGTTTTTCCTGCGTCTGGTTTAACTATTCCCGCAGCTGGTTTTTCCTTCAAGCTCACGACTGATCCCTAGCGTTAAGTCAAAACGTTGTCGTGTCAACTTATTCAAACGACATCGTTTTGCTATCGCTAAACTTCAAGTCCCATCTGCTGGATTTAACTAATCCAAACGACATCGTAAGGGTTACGTCAGCATTGCTTCCACCTGCTGGTTCTCCAGTTGCAACGCATTACTCAGAATCCCCTCGCTGCCGGTTCCAAAACGCAGCGTCTCAACTTAACGAAACGACGTCGCTCTACTTCTTCTTCGCAACTGTCCAGACTTCACTCCTCTTTGCGTCGCGTCTGAATCAATCTTTGTAACGCAACGTCTGGTTTTTTTCGTTCCTTTGCAATCCAGTCGACTGGTATAAAATCTTGCGATTGGATTGATCTTCTGTCTTTGCGCTACTGCCTGAAATCATCGTGCGTCTGGATCTTTGCGACTGGTACTTCAGCTTGCGACTGGATGCACTTGCAGCTGGTTGTCCAGTCGTTGGTTTTTTTTTTTGTAAGATGAATTTTCGGGTTTTCACAGCTCATAAACCTGCTCACGACTCCCACTGCATGTGCTATGTCTGGTCTTGTACACACCATTGCATACATGAGGCTTCCGACAACATAAGCATAAGGAACCTTGTTCATATAATCCTGCTCCTACTTCGTCGAGGGTAACTGTGCTTTGGTTAGTTTGAAGTGACTAGCCAAAGGAGTACTCACTGGTTTAGCTTCAGTCATATTGAATCTACTAACAACCTTTTTCACGTAATTTTTCTTGAGATAACTTCAAGATTCCATTTACCCGATCTCTTAAGATCCTCATTCCAAGGATTTGTTTTGCGGCACCCAAATCCTTCA
Source organism: Dorcoceras hygrometricum (assembly GCA_001598015.1). NCBI lineage: Eukaryota > Viridiplantae > Streptophyta > Magnoliopsida > Lamiales > Gesneriaceae > Dorcoceras > Dorcoceras hygrometricum. The sequence continues at coordinate 561,698 of KV005009.1, forward strand.
TAGCAAATTTCTTTGATAGCTCTTTCTTCAATCTGTCAATCTCCTCCCGACAAGATCCTGCTATCAACATATCATCTACATATAACAGTAGAATGATATACGAACCGTCAAGCTTCTTAACATAACAACAGTGATCAGCCTGACATCTCAAGAAATCATTTTTGCTCATGAATCCATCAAACTTCTTCTACCACTGCCTTGAAGCTTGTTTGAGATCATACAAGCTCTTCTGAAGTTTGCACACCATTTTCTCTTTTCCTCTCACTTCAAATCCTTGTGGCTGCTTCATATAAATTTCTTCATCCAGATCACCATGAAGAAATGCCGTCTTTACATCTAATTTCTCCAGATGTAAATCTCTTTTACCACTAATCCAAGTACAGTTCTGATAGTAGTCAATTTTCCTACTGGAGAGAAAATCTCGGTGTAATCAATGTCTTCCCGTTGTTGAAAGCCTTTTACAACAAGTCTTGCCTTGTACCTTTTGGTACCATCATGTTCTTCTTTTAGTCGGTACACCCACTTGTTGTGTAATGCTTTCATACCTTCCGGAAGTTCTGTCAGCTCCCATGTCCGATTGGATGACAGCAAATCCATCTCATCTTCCATGGCTAACTCCCACTTGATTGAATCATCAACTACATTACCTCTTCATAGGTCTCCGGTTCACCTTTATCAGTTAGCAAAATATAATGAAGTGCAGGGGAATATCTCTCACGTGGTCTGATTGTTCTCGAAGATCTTCTGAGTTCAATCTCCAGAGTTTGTGGGTCAACTTCTTGTGCAGTTGTTTCTTCATCTTCCTGGCTACTCCTTTCAGGTTCATTCACATGAATATCTATCAATGGTACTTCATTTGCCTTCTTGACTCCAGGACATTCATCTTCAACTCCAATGTGTGACCTGTCCTTATATAGTACATGTTCATTGAATATCACATCTCTGCTCCATATTTTGGTCATCCCAGAAACGATAGCCAAAATCATTATCTCCATAACCAATAAAGAAACATCTCTTTGATTTCGGATCAAGTTTTGTTCTGTAGGCTGAATCAATATGAACATAGGATAACCAACCAAACACTTTCAAGAATGAAAGGTTTACTTCTTTGCCGCTCCACACCTCCTCTGGGATTTTGAAAATAAGCGCTACCGAAGGTCCTCTAGTGATCATAAATGCTATAGTGTTAACTGCATCAGCACAAAATGATTTTTGCAATCCAACGTGCAATCTCATGCTCCTGGCACGTTCATTAAGGGTTCTGTTCTTCCTTTCAGCCACACCATTCTGTTGGGGTGTACCAGGAATGGTTTTCTCCATCTTGATCCCGTTTTGTGCACAATACTTCTTGAACTCATCATCTTCATATTCTCCACCATTATCAGATCGTAAGCATTTCACCTTTAAGTTGGTCTCGTTTTCAACCATGGCTTTCCACCTCTTAAATGTTTCATAAACATCGACTTATTTTTCAGAAAATAAACCCAAACTTTTCTGCTCGAATCATCGATGAATGTGACATAGTATCTTAAGCCTTCGAGGGATGGTACATGAGATGGACCCCATACATCAGTATGAACCAACTCCAACTTTGCTGCTTTTGGTTCTCTGCCGCCTTTTGAGAAACTCACTTTTCTTTGTTTTCCAAAGATACAGCTTTCACACAGTTTGTGTTCAACAGGTTTTAGTTCCGGTAGTTTCCCATTTGACATCAGTATCTTCATTCCCTTCTCACTCATATGTCCAAGTCTACAGTGCCATAGGCTTGAAAGCTCCAGCATCCACAGCTGCTAATGTGTCTCTACAACTGGAAGTCATATAAAGTGTTCCAGTTTTCTTTCCTCGAGCAACAATCATGGCTCCTTTGCTCACTTTCCAGGATTCATCACCAAAGGTCACATTATGGCCTTCGTCATCAAGTTGTCCCACCGAGAGAAGATTTCGTGTCAGTCTTGGCACATGCCTTACTTTGTTGATTTTCCAGACAGGTCATTGAATTGCAGCTTTCTTTTACCAATAGAATTACTAACTGCTACCCGCATCGACTCCCAAGAATTTGGTAAAGACGTCAAAAGAATAAGTGCCCGAATTTCATCATCAAAATTAATTTCAACCGATGTTAGCTGGGAAACAATCGTGTTGATACGAGCCTCCTGTTAGAGTAGATGCCCAACTAGCCAACTTGTGGCGTGTGGGTTTTATAGACTCTTGTATATGACAATCTTTATTTATGAAATACGCATTTATTTATGGCACTCTTTATTTTCATTGTGTTATATAATGTTAACAATTGTGTTGGATAAAGACCTAGAATGCGCCATAGTGTATGTTAGATGTGATAGTGGATATGATGGCTATCATGAAACACATCTAATAGTCACTGTACATTCTGAATACGTTCCTAGTCGATTGGGCCTTCAAAATGAGGATAAGGCCGCCCGAGTATGAGATTAGCATCTGCGATGTGAAGTACCATGTTTTATTGGTAGGGAACATTGTGATGCTCTGAGCATGCAGATGGATAGTGACCTGGTGATCTATCGAACTACCCTCGTTCGGACTTTCCAAGTGGTTACCATTTGTCGAGTGGATAAGTCCGAGGTCTTGGTTGTACTGATTAGTCCTCACTACTTGAAACGCCATTGAGACTCTACATGATAGGTGCCTCACTTTGACCCGTTTGCCGACTCACTTGGGGTCATTAGGAGGCGGGATTGGGTGAGGTCCCGATGCATGTAGGAGTCGATGCTTCGTTGTCGAGGATTCACCGCTCGCTTTCATGGATATCCTATGTTATCTGAGGAGATAATAGTGTGATAAATCTCTGGCCAGAGTACTGGATGTGTTTTAGGTAAATGAGTTTGCCTAGTAACACTCGCGATGTCACTATTCGATCTCCAAGATGTATGCATAGTTATCGGATCTCTAGCGACTCTCGATTTACCAATGGTCGTTGATCTGATCGGGATATATGTATTGAAAGGACCGTACTGTACGCTAACCACGACCAACTGGTTCTTGCAGGCACTATCAGTGATACCTAGGGGATCATGGGGCGATGTTGCTAGGCGCTTTACCATGATCCGATGGACAAGTCCGAAATTGTGATTTCGAAGCCGCAATGGTTGTGGGCCCACGGCTAGCTGTATCCCTGAACCATTGAGGGTCACACAAGTACTGGATTCACGATTCCCGCACGGAAACTGAGCTCAATGTGTTGAGCATAGGAAGAGGAATTTAGGGAGTGCGACTTCCTAAAAGTCAACAGGGGTCAAATTGCGATTTCCCAAAAGTTGAGGGGCTAAAACTGCTATTTTGGTCTAGGTGGTCTGAAAAATTGTTTTCGCATCATAATATTCAGTTTTGGAAACTGAGTCGATTGGTCCGATCTGATCGTCGATCGGAGTTATGATGAAACCGTGGTGATTTAATTGAACCGGATGTTCATATGGACCTGGGCTTGACCCAAGTCCATTGGGCCGGTTCAAGC
>KV005011.1:10727-23915 GCA_001598015.1 Dorcoceras hygrometricum
TTTGTTGGAGCTAACCGATATGGTGGTCTAGATACTGGAGCAGCTCCTGGGATTAGATCAATGGAAAACTCCAACTCCCTGTCTGGTGGCAATCCTTGAATATCTTCTGGAAAAACTTCAGGGAATTCATTTGCTACTTCTACTATGGACAGCTGGGGCCTATCAGTAGCGGCTAATGATGATATAGTTGAAGGAATTTTGTGATCATGTTTGGCCAAAAACTGGAATGATTCTTTTCCTACTGGATTAACAGCTACTGCTCGCAGTTTAAAGTCAATCACTACCCCAAACTTAGTTAGCCAATCTATTCCCAAAATCAAATCAAACTCCGGCATTGGCAACACAATTTAATCAGCAGTAATCTTATGCCCTTGAAGTTTAAGCTCTAAACTTTTAAATACTTCGTGCGATACCAATTTTTCCCCAGATGGTACCAACACACAATAACCTATCATTACTTGCTCCGGCTGGATTGACAATTTCTTAACAAATTCAGTAGAAATGAATGAATGTGTAGCTCCTGAATCTAACAAGGCTAGAGAAGGAAATCCAGCTATCGAAATTTCACCTGTAACCACCGTAGACTCTGGAGGAGCTTGATCAGCAGTCATCACATAGGCTCTGCTGGTCACCAGTTGCTTAGATTTTGGACAATTCTTCAAAATATGTCCAGGCATCCCACACTTGTAGCAGACGTTTTGTCAAGTCTGCATTGTCCCAAATGAGGCTTTTGACACTTAGGACATAGTGGCCTATTATTACCAGCAGGAACGGAGCTTATAGGTTGAATTTGTAGAGGCTTTTGCTCCTGAGGCCTCTGCTGGTTCTTGCTCTGTTTCTTGAATGGCCTTTGATCCTTCTGTTGAAAGTCCTGTCTCTTTTGCTGCCTCTCTTCATCGAGATCTTTCCAATCTCTTTCGATTTGCAGGGCTCTATCCACTGCTTCCCTATAAGTTCTTGGCACTGACAGCCTCACATTCATTTTGAACATTGGTTTCAACCCTTCTATGAAGTGACTCAATTTATCTTCTGGGTCACTTCCTATCAGTGGCACAAAATAGCACCCTCTCTCAAATGTCCGCACATACTCTTGTACGGTTAAACTCCCTTGCTTGAGGGTCAAAAATTCCCTCTTCAATTCAGATCTTTTCCCCGCTGTGAAATATTGCTCATAGAATATTCGCTTGAAATCTGCCCAGGTGAGATTCAGCAGATCCACAGACATCTTGACTCTTTCCCACCAGATCATTGCATCTTCCCTTAGCATGTAGATAGCGCACCTTGGCCTATCTAAATCATACAGTTGAAGATACTCGAAAATAATCTCCATGGATTTAATCCAACTCTCAGCAATTAGTGGATCAGTAGTCCCACTAAATTCCTTAGGCTTCTGGCGCCTAAATTTCTCTTGGGGGTCGTCGTTACTTGGTCCCCTGCTGCTGGAAGATTGACCATTGCCTCTACTGTTATTTTGTTCTACCAGCATTCTTAATAGTTGAGCGATGTTAACATTGTTATCGCTCGACCATTGCCTCTACTGTTATTTTGTTCTACCAGCATTCTTAATAGTTGAGCGATGTTAACATTGTTATCGCTCTCAGTTTCTTCTAGAGGAATACTGCTTCTAGTTCTTCCTCGACCTCTTCCTGACATTCTATATTCTATAGCCCATAATCCACCATATGCATAAATCAGAACATGCTAAAATAAAAGACAATGCTCTGAAAATAAACTCACAACTTAGAAGAACAGACGATGAACTTTGATCCAGCTGATGGTGCATGTGTTTATCTCAGGAACGTTGATCTGATACCATGTTGTGACGCCCGAACCCAATGGGGCCACGAGAATTAGGTAAATAAAAATTTTCGAATAAAAGAAGGGCTAAAAGATAATTTGTTATAAGCTGCATTTCTTATAACTCAAAAGAAACAAAACACAAGACAAAATTCGAAGATCAGTAGGTACATAAGTTCGCGCGCTACTGCTAAAACATTTGCGGAAAACAGAGTATTTCATATAACTTTGCAATTGCGGTTTACAACAGCTGATATTCTAGGTAAATATACAACCATTGCTACTGATTTAATACAGTACACTTAAACAAAACGATACAACTTAGACACGGAAAAACGTAGGCCTTGGATAAACACAACGCCACCCATCTGCTGATTTCAAGTTTCACCTGCTGTTCCTCCACCAGTTGTCGTACCTGCACCATTTTAAAAGCTAGTGAGCCTAAAGGCTCAGCAAGTAAAATCTGAGTAGTAAAAATTTCATAAAAACGCAGGCAGACATCTGTGCAATTCATATGAAAGGAACTTCAATATACAATATCTTTTTCGTAAACATTTCAATGGCAGAAACAGGGGATGTTAACTCAGCTTCTCATTTCTTTCAATTTCATTTTCAGTTGATCATGGCATATAAGTTCTATGTGGTCCAGTTTGCACTTTGATCAAAATGACTCCCGATATCAGTTTTAGCATATAGCTCATATGAAAGGGCAGTCGACATCTAGACAACTGCTCACCCTTCTCCTTGGTGACCGTAACTATCTATGCCATAATCTAAAACATCTTTTGTTCCTTAACAATACTTTCTTTAAACATTCCTGTAAATCATCGGGTTCCATCATTTTAAACATTTGCTTCCCATTTTAAAATTTTACTGAGTATCGAATTCGACTTTGGAAACATATCGTTAAAATGGAACTGGTTGAAAGAAAACCAGACGCAAGAGATAGTACCAGTCGCAAAAAATAGGAACCAGTCGCAAGACAAGAATCCAGTAGCAAGATCTTTTAATTGAATATAAAGTGAAACGATGTCGTTGGAGTGATCAGCAGATGAAATAACAAGACTACCTGCTGATTTTTCTATGACTTAAAGGAACGACGTCGTTAGCGCGTCGATCAGTCGCAAGGAATACGCTAATCGATCAGCTGTAAGAAAAACGCTAACACGTGTATACAAATGAATAGTACCAGTCGCGAGACTAATACCAGCTAAAATGAATAGTATCTAAAACGACTAAAGAAACTGCTGAATTATCACTATGGAATGCATCTGCTGATAAACAGTGCATCTGCTGGTTTTTAGAAAAACTACGCAACTGCTGAATTCTAACAAAGGAAATACAGCTGCTGAATTCAAAATCACAATGCAGCTGCTGATTCCTAATCAAAGGAAAACAACTGCTGATATTAATAAGGAAAGACGCATCTGCTGATATTTACGAATACGCTTGTAATATCAAAACAATGATTTCGCTACCAGCCGTCGCCTATTAAACCAGACTTTATACTGATTCAACTAACAACTACTGATTACAAAACCATCCAATTTCGACATTACAACTACAGGAAGAACATTCGTAAACGCTATAACCATACAGCTGCTGAATCTTAACAGTAGATACAGCTGCTGGATGCATAACTCAACATTTGTAATATCAAAACAACAACGATGTCATCAGATGTTGCCTATCAAACCATACCAATGATTCAACCAGCAACTACCAATTACACAGTTATCAAATTCTAATATTACAACTACTGTAAGAAGAAATTTCGTAGCATTTCTGGAAATAGATTCGAATCCTCAGTACATATAAAACTTCATAAACTTTCTGAAAAACATACTGGAAGCATCATAAACACCTAAACATCATTTTCGAACCCATCGTTTCTTACTTATCATGTCTAAATCATTTCAAACATGAACTTTAAATGTATCCAAAACATACAGGCAAGCAGATCCATTAAAACACAATATATGCTTCAAATGGTGTAGAAAAAGATCAGCTTTTACGTGCCTTAATTGAAGCTTTGCAACAACAGCAAATTCCTGCAGAAATCCTCCCTTTGAGCAACGCACGAACTTTTCTTGGAATTTCTTTGAAGAACACTTTAAAACTTTACTTTGCAAATGATGAAAATCTTACTTTGAAAACAGGTTTTTTATATGAAAGGGATTAGTGGCATGCTACTTGTGAAATCAAGCATGACACATCTTTGAAATTTAGTAAATTTCCCTCATATCATTTTAATTTGTAAAATACCAAACCTTCTCTTAAAGAAATCATTTCACCTCCTTAAAACATCTTTTAATGGGTTTAGAACCAGCTCGTGCATCGCTACTTGGAGTTACCTGCTGGAACCAGCCGCAGCGCATCTTACCTGCTGATATGAACAATTCAGCAGATACATAGTATTTAAAATTGCCAAAATGGCCCATATGATTTATGAAATGCATAAATATGGTCCTAGGGATTTTGGGGCGTTACATGAGTTGACTTTACTCAGCTTATCCTTGATATATTGCATCCAACGAATGTTGTTTGCATTACTCCTGATATGATCGGCTGACCTCTGAGCTGATTTTTATCTTCATCAAAATTTAGAATATTTTGCTCAACTATTTTCATCTTTTTGGTGATGGCAACACTTAGAAGAGCTGTGAGACCTGGAATTAATAAGGATTAATTGTTGGATTAATCGGTAGTAGAGAAATTCTGGAAATCCCCGTAATTTTGGTGTTTGTGTTAGAAATCGGGTTATGTGGTGAAAGCTGGTATCAGTGGTCGCAGGAGATTAATACGCCGTCGTTTAGCGTTTGGTGAAGGCTGTCAGCAGTTGGAATTTTAGGCGTTGCGTTGTGTTGAGAAACAGCAGCAATGCTGACGTGGCAGGAAGCAGCAGCAACACTGACGTGGATTTCAGACGTTGGTGTTTTAGTCGCAAGAATCAGCAGACAGCGTTATAGAACCCTGAAGCGACGAAGTTTTGGTGAACAGGAACCAGCTGTTGGTTTGTTAGCGTGTTTCTTAGTAGCGACCAGTCGTTGGGTGAAACTACGTCGTTTTAGGAATTTCAGCTGTTGCGAGAGATCAGCAGTGTTAGCGATCAGCTGATGGGTTCTGAGCGACGCCGTTTTGTTTAGTTGAAACTTAGCGTTTTGGGTATCAGCTGGTGGTCGCGTTATACGTTTGCTGTTGAGGAATCTGTTGCGTTATTTTATCCAGCTGCTGGTTTAGGTGATCAGCCGTCGAAAGATATGATGACGTGTTCTATGCGACGTCGTTTGGTTAAGTTGATGCGACACCGTTTTGTTTAGCGTTGTTCGAAGGATTCAGCTGTTGGTTTATTTGGCGATTGATGGTTGTGTTAACAGCAATGTCTGCTGGTTGGGTTTTCAGCAATGTCGACTGGTTTGTCGGTGGAGTTGTTCTTGCTGCTGTCAGCTGGTGAGAAGCGTATATATATATTGGAATACTTGGTCTTCGACTAGATATCAGATTCCATACTTAGCGAAAATAATTCTCCCTATTATTGTCCGTTGCTTCGAACCCTAGAACACTGTTCACCGTAGCATTTCTCCGGCAATTCTCGTCATTTTCGGTCACCGTTTAGTACGTTTGAGGTAGCGCTGGACTCCTATTGTGAAGCTCTTTCATTCTATACCATTCTTGGAGGCTGTTGTTAACTGGAAGTAAGATCGCGAAGTTGTTTACTTCGGCCGTGTGTTCGCTATTCAGGTAGCCTTTCGAATTAGCGATAAGATCTTACCTTAGAGCTTTGTTATTGAGCTTCCTGATTGAGTATAATGGTAGAGTAATAGCTGGTTGTAGTGTATAACTCCCAGCCGTGAATTCTGTGCCTGTGTTCCGTAGAATTTATGTTTTGTGCGCTGTGTGTTCAGCATGTTGCATATCAGATTTCTCGGGACTCTTGTTGTGGTAATCGTTGCACAGAATTAAGGTACAGATTTGGAGCTTGTGAATCAGCAGGTTTATGGCTTGAGTGAATTGTATTTGCTGATATCGTGAGATGGTTGTGTATGTTGCTGTTGTGGTTGCTGTTTTGCATATGAGTTATGCTAGTTGTTGCATACACGCATTATCATCTCATTTCAGCTATTGCAGCCTTTGCTTCGTTGTTGTTGCTTTGTTTTCTTACCGCTGAGTATCGTGAGATGGTTGTGTATGTTGCTGTTGTGGTTGCTGTTTTGCATATGAGTTATGCTAGTTGTTGCATACACGCATTATCATCTCATTTCAGCTATTGCAGCCTTTGCTTCGTTGTTGTTGCTTTGGTTTTCTTACCAGGATGCGAGGGCGAGCGGTGATTCCGCGCTCTCACCTCCCTGCTGGGATTTGTTAGCCCCTATGCGCCGAGTGGTTAACTACCACAGTTCATAGGTTGGGCAACGGCAGGTTGAGCTGTTGATGCATCTGGTATTGGTGGGTGAGTAGGGGTGAGTGGGTAGCTCCCACATGTCCTACACTCACCGTGGCCACACATATCTATTGTAGATTCCGTTGAGTTGTGCATTGAGTTCTTTGGCTCCCTTCCTTGGTTGTAGCCTTCGGCTGTTGTCCCTGGTCTCATGCATAGTATCTGCATTTTATTCTTGCTGTTTACTGCTGTTTTATAGTTTTTCTCCGTACTGGGGTTTGACCCCATGTCCCTCTGGGGCTTGGTTGTTTTTTTGCCTGTGTTGTTTTCAGGGAATCCAGGTTTTGCAGCTGGTCGTGGGTTTAATCCAGCTGGAGGTGCCCCAGGAGGTGGTTAGAGTGTCCCAGTTATGTATATTATTTATATGCACTGGTATCACCGCGGGTGGGATGTCCCGGGGTGATGCTTAGGCTATTGTAGCTGGCTGATAGCCAGGGGATACCATTTTCTGTGTTGCCTTGTTGTTTGTTGTAGCCTTTATTTGGTTAGTTTTGTAAACTGGGATATCTATTTTGAGTATTGTCGTATTTTAAATTATATTGTTTTAAACCGTCAGGCCAAAAGCAAAAATTTTACCCGCTTTTTAGTAGCTTCCGCTTGTAATTGTGTGATTTTACTCTGTTGTAAGCACGAGACCTGACATTTTTGGTATCAGAGCTTAAGCAGGGATAAGCTCGATTTCTTTGATCACACTTGAGTCTAGGCACAGTGTCGTGTGTTGCATGTGCTTGACCTATGTGATTATGTGATGCATATTGTTGTGATATCTATGTTGTATCTGTTATCTGTTGCCTTATCCTGTTGAGTTCCTTCGTAGATGCAGCCTAGGCGTAGAGCTAGAGGTAGGGGACAGTTTGAGGAATCGGCAGGATATAACGAGGATCGGCGTAGTCCTCCTAGTCGTACTCGTAGTAGACATGATGAGGAGGAGGAAGTTGGTGACTTGCCTACCCCTGTAGAGAGGATGGACGTGTGATAGTGAGGTTTCAGAGGATGAACCCTCAGGTCTCCAATGGCGATGAGTCGAGCGAGGATGCAGATTCGTGGCTTCGGAACATCACTGGTCTTTTAGATCGTGTCCAGTATGACAACGAGCTTCGTTTGAGTTTGGTGACTCTCCAGCTTAGGAAGGGTGCAGAGCGCTGGTGGCGAGGTGCTTCTAGTACTTTGTTGGAGACCCGCGTTGGGATTACTTGGGACAGCTTTTGCGAGACTTTTAAGCAGGAGTATGTTCCTGAGTCTTATGTGAATGCCCGTGAGCGGGAGTTTGATCATCTAGAGCAGGGCTCGATGTCTGTTCGTGAGTATGCTCGGAAGTTTTCTTCTTTGTTGGCGTACGTTCCGCACGTATCTGGCCGAGAGAGGGCCAAGAGGACCAGATTCTTAGAGGGTTTGAACGAGGAACTGTATCAGATGGTGCTGACAAGCAACCAAGACTTATGCTAAAGCGGTTGACAATGCTATTGATATCGAGGATGGTTTGAGGAGTCGTCGTGCTCGTAGGCAGCAGGTAGCGCAGGGTGGTCGTCCTGCTGTTCAGGGAGCGCAGTCTTCGTAGTCTTCCCAGTCAGCCCATCAGCCCCAACAGCAGCAGCAGCCGCAGGTGGCGCAACAGTCTGGCCGTCAAAGGTTCCGACCCCACGGTCAACAGTTCAAGAAGAAGTCTGGTTCGGGCTCTTCTGATTCAGGTAGCTCGAGTAGCAGTGGTTCTCGGGCTGAGTTCTGTGGTTATTGTGGTGGCAAGCATCCTTCGACCCAGTGTGTCGGTGTTCAAGGCTCTTGCCATATCTGTGGTCAGTTTGGGCATTTCGCTAGGGTGTGTCTGTCAGCTGGATCGCAGCAGGCCGCAGCCCCGTCTCAGGATCGTGGAGGACAGTCTAGGGGTCGTTCCCCTAAGTTTCAGCAGCCCAGGATTGGTGAGGCTCCGTTCAGGCCGTTCCAACAGCCTGGTCCATAGCTATTCGGACAGTCGTCTCAGCTGTTTTATTCTGGACCTCAGCATGCTCAGGCCAACGTCATGACTAGGAACAGGCGAAGGAGACGCCGAGCAGGGTGATCACAGGTACTTGTCTTGTTTTCGATTTTCCTGTGCGTGTGTTTTTTGACACCGGTGCATCACATTCTTTTGTCTCTGATTCTTTTTTTATTGAGCATGGTTTGCATACCATTTCTTTGTGCGATGTTGTGTCTGTTTCTACCCCGGGCGGTGTGAGCCTGCTCTCTCAGGAGGTTTTGTTAGATGGCGTGTTGAGATTTGGAGAGCATGTGTTAGTGGCGAATTTGATCCGTCTGATGTTGTGGGATTTCGATTGTATGGTTGGGATGGACGTGTTGTCCAACTATAGGGCCTCCGTGGATTGCTTCCATGGGATTGTTCGTTTTAGGTCTTTGTCTGGCGAGAAGTGGGACTTCTACGGCCAGGATTCTCGATCGAAGATCCCGTTAGTTTCAGCGATGGAGATGTTCAGTTTGTTGTCCTTAGGGAATGCTGGTTTCATGATCTACGCTTTGGATGCGTCATCTTCTTCTCGTGTGCATCTCAGCGACGTTCCCGTGGTGCGACATTTTCTCGATGTGTTTCCGGAGGAGATTCCTGATTTTCCTCCGAGACGAGAGATTGACTTCAGCATTGAGCTGGTGCCTGGAACAGCTCCGATATCTCGTGCCCCGTATCGTCTGGCGCCTACGGAGTTGAGAGAGCTCAAGGTGCAGTTGGACGATTTGCTGGAGAAAGGTTTCATCCGACCTAGCATGTCGCCGTGGGGAGCGTCCATTTTGTTTGTGAAGAAGAAGGATCGCTCAATGAGGATGTGAATTGATTTCCGCCAGTTGAACAAAGCGACTGTTAAGAACAAGTACCCTTTACCCAGGATCGATGATCTGTTTGATCAGCTGCGAGGTTCTGTGGTGTATTCGAAGATTGACTTGCGTTCTGGGTACCATCAGCTGAGAGTAAGAGATCAAGATATCGCAAAGACTGCTTTTCGTACAAGGTACGAACACTTTGAGTTCTTGGTTATGCCGTTTGGGTTGACCAACGCGCCTGCAGTCTTTATGGATCTGATGAACCGGGTCTTCAAAGAGTTCATAGATCAGTTTGTGATAATGTTCATTGACGACATCTTGGTATATTCTAAGACTCCTTTGGAGCATAAGGAGCACCTGAGAATTGTCCTTCAGACGCTGAGAGACCAGCAGTTATATGCTAAATTTTCCAAGTGCGAGTTTTGGCTGGATCGCGTTGTTTTCTTGGGTCATGTTATTTCAGTCGAGGGGAATTCTGTGGATCCTAGTAAGGTTGATGTTGTCCTGAACTGGGAACGTCCCAGGAATGTGTCTGAGATTTGCAGTTTCTTGGGTCTGGCTGGCTATTATCGTCGTTTCATTGAAGGATTTCTAGCATAGCAAAGCCGATGACTCAACTGACATAGAAGGACAAACGGTTTGTATGGACTGAGCAATGTGAGAATGCGTTTCAATTGCTCAAGGAGAAACTGACTACTGCACCTGTGTTGGCTCTGCCGTCCGGATCAGGTGGTTTTTTTGTTTGTTCTGATGCTTCGCTCAATGGATTGGACTGTGTTTTGATGCAGAATGGTCGAGTCATTGCGTATGCCTCGCGGCAGCTGAAACCGCATGAGACTCGTTATCCAGTCCATGATTTGGAGCTTGCAGCGTTGGTTTTTGCGCTGAAGATCTGGCGTCATTACCTGTATGGCGAGCAATTTGTGGTACTCGGACCACAAAAGTTTGCAGTATTTGTTTTCGCAGCCTGACTTGAATATGAGACAGCGTCGTTGGATGGAGCTGCTGAAGGACTTTGATTGTGAGATCAAGTATCAGCCTGGGAAATCGAACGTAGTGGCCGATGCTTTGAGCAGGAAGGCTAGTGAGATGCTTGCTTCGTTGTATATCTCTAAGGATCAGGAGCATCTTAATACTACTGGTTGGTGATTCTACCCGACTGAGGATTGTGTTGTGGTTTCTTCTTTCCAAGTGGAGCCACAGATTGTTTCGACTATTCGAGCAGCTCAAAGGATTGATCCTTCCATCCACGAATTGAAGTTAAAGGTCAGGGCTGGAGAACTTGAAGATTATTCCGTTTCTTCTGATGGTTGCTTGAGGTTTCGTGGCAGGCTGGTTGTGCCTAACCTCATTGATTTGAAGGAGGAGATCCTTCGGGAAGCGCACTGCAGCAGACATAGTGTTCATCCTGGTGCACGGAAGATGTACCATGCGTTAAAGCCGCACTTCTGGTGGGCTGGCCTGAAGAGTGACGTTGCTGGTTTTGTCGCCCGTTGTTTGAACTGTCAGACGGTTAAGGCCGAAAGGATGAGACCTGGTGGTCTGTTGCAGAGTTTGGAAGTGCCCCAATGGAATTGGGAGCACATAGCGATGGATTTCGTGACGCATCTGCCTCGTTCCAGCAGAGGATGCGATGCTATTTGGATGGTTATCGACCGATCGTCAAAGTCTGCACATTTTATTCCCTACGGTATGACCTTTTCTCTGAAGAAAATGGCGAAACTGTATGTCGATTTTGTGGTTATACTACACGGTGTGCCTGTTTCGATCGTCTCAGACCGAGATCCAAGATTTACTTCCAGATTTTGGAAGAGTTTGTAAGCAGCTTTGGATACCAGATTGGCTATGAGTACCGCGTATCACCCCCAGACAGATGGACAATCTGAGCGAACTATCCAGACGTTGGAGGATATGTTACGAGCTGTTGTGTTGGATTTTGGAGGTAGCTGGCAAGACGCGTTGTCTTTGGTGGAGTTTTCCTACAATAACAGCTATCAAGTGACGATTGGTATGGCGCCGTTTGAGGCTTTGTATGGCAGGAAGTGCAGATCGCCAGTATGTTGGGAAGAAGTGGGGGAGAAGCAGCTATCTGCCCCAGATTTTGTGCAGCAAATGAAGGATCATGTGGATCTAATTCGACAGCGGATGAAAGCTGCCCAGGATCGTCAAGCCAGTTATGCGAATAAGAGGCGTCGACCTCTAGAGTTTCAGGTTGGTGATCAGGTATTTCTCAAAGTTTCTCCGTTTCGCAGTGTTATGCGCTTTGGACACAAGGGAAAGTTAGCCCCTCGTTACGTCGGATCGTATGAAATTGTCGAGAGGATTGGACCTTTAGCGTATCGGTTGTTGTTGCCTCCGGAATTATCTTCTCTACATGATGTCTTTCTATGTTCCATGTTGAGGAAGTACAGACGTTGAGTTATCAGAAATATCCCTTGCAGATCCTTGATAGAAAAAAGAAACAAATGAGGAATAAAACCATTCCGTTGGTGATCATGCAATGGAGCAAACATGGTAGGGAAGAAGCTACTTGGGAGCTGGAAGAAAAGATGCAGCGCGAGTGGCCTCATCTGTTTGAGTAGCTGTGGTGCTAGATTTCCAGTAGTTATTAGCTTCTGGTTGTTATTTTCCCTAGTTGCTGTTAATTGTTTGCTCAGTTATCTTGAACTCTTGGCCATGTGGTTGGCGATTTTCTGTTTTGGCTCTCTGTTGCTGTGTTGTGTTTCCGGAATTGTTGTTTGATTTCGAGGACGAAATCCCTTTTAGTGGGGGAGAAATGTGTGACGCCCGAACCCAACGAGGCCACGAGAATTGGGGTAAATAAAAATTTTCGAATAAAAGAAGGCTAAAAGGTAATTTGTTATAAGCTGTATTTCTTATAACTTAAAAGAATCAAAACACAAGACAATTTCAAAGACCAGCAGGTACCTAACTTGCGCGCCAACTACTAAAGACATTTGCGGAAAACAGTTTTCATTGATAATTGCAATTGCGATTTACAACAGCTGATATTCTAGGTAAATATACAACCGTTGCTACTGATCTAATACAGTACAATTTAAATCAAAACAATACAACTGAGACACGGTTTCAAGTTTCACCTGCTGTTCCTCCATCAGTTGTCGCACCTGCACCATTTTAAAAGCTAGTGAGCCTAAAGGCTCAGCAAGTAAAACCTGAGTAATAAAAATTTCATAAAACGCAGGCAGACATCTGAACATTCATAACCATTTCATAAACAATTCGTTCATAATCTTAGAAACAGGGGATAATTGCCCAGCTCTAACATCATTTCCTTTTCTTTAGACTATGGCATATAAGCTCCTCATGGTCCGTTATGCACGTTGATCAAAATGACTCCTGATATCAGTTTTAGCATATAGCTCATTAATGGCAGTCGACATCTAGACAACTGCTCACCCTTCTCCTTGGTGACCGTCAACTATATATGCCATAATCTTAAAATAAACTTTGGTCCATTAACATCCTTTCGTAAAACTTTCTTGCTTAAAATCCTCGGGTACCATTGTTTTAAACATTTGCTTCCCAGTTTAAAACTTTACTGAGTATCGAATTCGACTTTGGAAAACATATCGTTGAAATGAAACTGGTGAAAAGAAAACCAGTCGCAAGAAAATGGAACAACACTTATGAAACCAAAACAGATCTCTGCTGTTCGCAAATATCGCTAAAATGAACCAGCTGAAATAAATAGAAACCAGTGGCAAGATATCTTACTAAGACAATCGTATTAAATGAAACGATGTCGTTGAAGTAAAATAGCAGGTAGGATGACAAGACTATCTGCTGATATTTTATAACTTAAAGAAACGACGTCGTTAGCGCATCGATCAGTCGCAAGGAATACGCTAATCAACCAGTTGCAAGAAAAAACGCTAACACGTATATATAAATGAATAGTACCAGTCGCAAGACTAATACCAGCTGAAATGAGCAGTTCTTAGAAACGAATAAAGCAACTGCTGAACTATCACAATGGAATGCATCTGCTGGTGAACAGTGCATCTGCTGAATTTTGAAAGACAACGCAACTGCTGAATCTAACAAAGGAATGCAGCTGCTGAATTAGTTCAATAGGAATGCACCTGCTGATGTACAGTGCATCTGCTGATTTTATGAAAACA